>CAEGAE010069728.1:0-13746 GCA_903067095.1 Girardinus metallicus | reverse complement strand
TTAGTAAAGCAATTTTGCAAGGGTCAGTACAGCTTAATTCAGTAGCAGAAATAATCAAATAAGTAAAATCAATCATCGGGCCCATCTTTCCCTAATGCTGACACTGAGAACTAAAAAGGGATCCTTTGAGAGAGACGGACGGAGTTTGGCCTTTTAACCCCAGAACTGGCCTGATGATGAAGAAGGTGTTGCAGCAGGAAGAGGCTCACAGCGCTGATTGATGAGGGCAGGCGTCCCTGCAGGTCTGATGAGCTTTCGCCTCTGCATGGATGGTGAGGTCACACGGATCTTGGGTGCTGGCAGGAAGAGTACTGACTCAGAGCGGCAGGCCTCAGGTCTTACAGTGACTTCCTCATATGTGTATGAGGTCCTCAGCTTCTTGTCTTGCGATCTTCCTGGTCCGTTGAGATGTAGATGAGCTGACCTCTCGGAAGGAAAGCACCAGTTCTTCGTCTTTGTCTTTGGGGTCTGAACCCAGCTGATGAAAGTGCGATTTGAAGCCACATGTTGCGGCTGACGGGTTGGATTCCATGTGCAGGACAGTCTTCGGCTCTGTGGCCCCGGCTCTTTTTCAACTGCAGAATTCTTTGTCCATCTCCATCTTGACTCGAAGCTGGAGGATCCAACTTCGAGTTGGATCCTCCAGCTCGAAGTTGGAGGATCCAACTTCGAGTGTAAAAAGGTTCCTGTTTTACACTCACCTTTTATAGGGTTTGTCCACCTTTTGGTGCCTTGGCTAACACTGCTCAGACAGATGACCTCATACCCATCACTGTCTTAGAGACATGATGTCTGAGCTGATGTCTCTGGGTTGCTTAACGGTTATCTGCACACCCTTTCTTTGAAAAGTTTAAGTTGTTTCCAAATAAGGCCTTGGCCATCTTTGCTCTCCTGTCAGTTACTCCTTTTCTCCTAACCCTTTCACCTTCCATCTACCTCCAACACATCATTGATCTTTAATTGCAGTTACACATTTTACACCATTTCCAGTTCAATGTCAAAATCACATTTATAACCTTTTTAGTTTCTCTTTGATTCAGCATTCATTTATAATATTATAACCATGACTTATTAGTTACTCTTATTATAATCACAATCTGAGTTATTACAGTCTTCTGAAAAGAAACCAATAATCCATTATTCTAATTATTTGATACCAAAGTTACAGTTACTTGTTTTATTTGTAAGTTTTCCCATAAGTGTAAGTATTGTCACAAGTAAACTAATTTTAATATAAGTATTTTACATTGGATCTTATTCAATTACTCAAAATATTTAGATTTCATTCTTTAAAACTTTCATGCTTTGAAGTGAGAAATAGTCTCAACTATTTTTTTAAATCTGTTTAGATTTCATTCTTTAAACCTTTTATGCTTTGAATAGTTTCAACTGTTTTCATAAATCTGCAAGCTGGAAACTTACTTCCTCCTTTTCCAGGAATCCTGCTGTTCCTGTTTCATGACACTCTCTCTGACTATGATTTCTTATGATTAGATAGAAAAGAGAAGTAGAATTAAAGTAATGCTTCCAAGAGGCAAAAACAACACACACAACCAGATTGATTTTATTGAAGTTTAAGTCAACTGTTGGGTCTTGATGTCACTTGTGTGATTAATTTTAAAGATAACTTTATTTATTGTTACTGTTAAACTAAAATCTCCAGCATGGGGAAGTGGGATGAGCTCGGGCTTTCTTGACACCCCCTCCTCGAGGTCAGACCTTTCACATGCTGGGAGTCCAACACCCTCCTGCAGTTCTGCAGGAGGGTGTTGCAGTTATTCAGTCTCTTGTCTCTTCTCTGTTTCAGTGTGTTTAATAATGTCTAAGGTGTTTCGAACCTGACAGGAACGAAAACTCACCCAGTAAGTGGACTTAATGCGGCTGCTGTATTTGTTACAATAAAAGTCTGAATCACCGGCGTTACTAGAATCAACTTGGTCCATTTGACAACATTTTTGCACTTGGTGTTTTTTCCAGGGTGGAATGATTATACGGCAAAAAATGTTATTGATCTTTCAAAGTTATAATTAGATGCACAAGTGGAATCATCTATCCGGGACAGGGACGGACCAAGAATTTTTGGAACAGCTTTTCATTTTCGGGCCCCCTCATACCTGAAAATACTAAGCTACTCTATGTGTGTAGCACACCCACTATCATTAACATCATTTGTAATTAGCTTACATCATGCCAGTGTTATTATAGCTATTGATTTTTATTGTACAGAAGCAGTAAGCAAAAAAATAACAATTTTGGATTTTGAGTTGCATTGTGGTATTTAAGTTTGAAACAGTATTTTAGTTATTTACAAATTAACATCAGCTGATAAACACAAAAAATTTATAGTAAACAAATTCACAAGTTTGATGTCTTATATTCTCCCAATGTGGCAGCCAAAACAGCAGGAAGAGATTAATTATTTGTGCACCAATTATAAAAACAATAGAAAATTTGTGTGCATTTAGCATGTACTACCCAATGTTATTTTAAATATACAGACATATAAAATCATGCAAGCTTGTTGCTCTTGGTGGGCCCCCTGGTGGTGAGGAGGACCTAGGCAGCTGCTTAACTCGCATACGCCTTGGGCCGAATTTGATCCCAGCTACTGGGATTCATTCATAATATAATATGAATCAAATCTAATAAGATGGAACGGTAGCTTTATGCTTTAGGAGTGTGACTTGTCAGTGTTGCAGGTGGAGGTTTGCTAGTTCACTCACCACTCCGCGGTAACAACGCCACAGTAGAGCGGCACAAAGCAGCTGCATACGAGGGCCTGGAAAAAACAAGACTTCAGTGGTTCAAACACAATTTAACCCAAGAAGAGTCATGGTTTGGTCTCCCTCTTTTTAACCTATCACACGTCAAAATGCCTAAAGTATGTTTTTAATAGGATTCTGACTCATGAGAACCAACTATTCCTTACACTCCCAGCGTCATCCATATATTTACCTGAATGAGTTCCTCTCTGCTGTCGAACTGGGACACCAGCAGGTTCCTGCCGTCAGAGACTCTGGTCAGGGACAAGCTGAGCTTCCCGGACACTCGGAGGTGAGCGTCCTCTGGGAGTTTCTCCAGCAGCGACTCCTGCACCAGCTGCAGTAGGTTGTAAGCCGGGTGCAGGGGCCCCAGTTTGTGCTTCCTGGCCTCTTTGGCCATGTGCATCAAATCAGTGCAGCATTTATCTGCGCACACATCAAAGTACAGCAATCAGACACTGCGCATTTTGTCACGCAGCAGCCACAAACTTTAGAATGCAGGAGAAATATTGTAGGGTTGGGAAATTCAGGAGGCAACAGCTGTGAAGTGGCAGGGAGTCAAGGCATGCATGTTGACGCAAAAGTGAAAAAGAAATATGAAAAACAAAACTATGAGTAACACACTGTACATTACAGACAAAATCACAATATAAAATACTGCAAAGTTATCAAAAATAGCGTACGACTGATCATTTTAAAAGTGGTGCAAAATTTAAGACGCGCAAACAAGAAAGATGTGCCAATAACAGCAGAAATTCTATTTAAAATGAGAAAAATTGTGCCAGTGCTAACAGCGACGTAAACATCTATTGAGTTTGTTGGGAAGTGATGATTATAATTTAGCAGAATCACCACAGATAAAGAGCTTTATCACATTATCTGTCATAAAGCTCCTTTGTGCACCGTAGTGGGAAATTATTGTAAGGTAATATCTGCTAGTTATATTGCTATACGTTTATCCTAAATTCTTGTATATTCCATTTGTACTACACACACACACACACACACGCGCGCGAAGTTGGAAATTGTTTTCCTGCAGCTGCATGGGAACCAGACTGTCTCTCCCATGGTTTGGATTCCTTATACCTGGCATAAAACTCATGCGTTGCCTCTGCCTGGGGAGCTTTACATTCGGAGCTTCTTCATCATCGACTGTCTTACAATATTGTGCACAATCTACAAATAAACCTGACTGAGTGATTTCATCTAACAGTGCTTGGAAATCTTTTTTTGTCCACAACAGCACTTAGGATCTATAGCAGCCTGTTATGGAAGGAGCGTATGTTAGCATATTTTATGTGATATTTCAAAACAAAGTTGTACAAAGTGGAAGGACGATGGATATGTTATTTTATCTGAAACGTTTGGCATGCTTTAATGTTTCGCTTCTTTCAATCTGATCATCCTAAGTAGGTTACACTTCATAGAGCTGGTCAGATATGGAAAAAATATCCTTTACAAGATAACTACAAAATGCTATCTGTGGCATAAAGAAAACCCTGAACTGGTAGCTAATGAACAGCTACCAGTTCATTAGCTGGTAACGAACTGGTAGCTGGTAGAGACAGATTCCCCCAAAAATGACTTGTAGCTCTTACGAAAGGAGATTCTGCACATTTCACAACTTTATTTGTAAAACATTTTTGAAAACCAGAGAATCTGGTTCTGTTTACATTACAAAAAAGCTGCAAGATGTTGTCAATTGGCTCCTCCTATGTAAATGTAACTAAACAGAGGTGAACTGAACTTTAGGCTACCATTCTAGTTAGGAAGAGTCTAAAATATCTTCTGCAAAACACAATAAATATGGCAAAAGGAAGTTTAAAATCCAAAATTATTCCTCCATTTGGCTTCCCAACCAGGTAATGATTTCTAAATGCATTCTAAACATTCACAGTGAATGTGGTAGATGTCATCAAGTAGGTACAGACAGTTTGTAATAGTTTGGAAAATGAACTGAGTTGAAAAATATTTTTGTCTCCATTAGAGATTCAACTCAGTAGTTCATCTTGGTGAATAAAATCCGCGCAGAACTATGTAATTAATTAAGAGATTGCATTATTTTTATTTTTTTTTAAGACTCGATCAATAAGCCAACAGCAGAGAATCCCCACTCACCCAGGGGGATTCCCAGGGTGATAATGGCGGCCATCAGGGCCCCTGCAGAGGCTCCGTAGATTTTCGAGGCATCTCGAATAAAGCGAGGAAACCGTTCGAGGATACAGCTGACGACCCCGACGTAGTAAATTCCCATAAACCCGCAAGATGAGGGTTTATGGTTTATGCAAAGGAGATGCTCCACTCTTTATTGGGGTCAAACATTTTCTAAAAACGCTACGTTCCGACATAAACGCCAGGTTACAACAGGGAGTGTTAAAACCCAACGTAATGAAATGTTCAACCAGGTGTCAACCTTTGGATTTCACCTGTAACCAGCATCCAAAGGTTGAAAGAGCAAGTCCGGCGTAGTGCGACCTGCTCCTATTGGCTGAGCAACGTCACGTGGTGTTTATGTTTTTCTCTCTGCGAGGCGTCAGGAGCTGCGACTTCGCGCGTTTTACTTCTCGACTTCGCAGAGTTGTAACTTAACTTCCCCCCCCCCCTCCAAGATGATCATCCCTAAGGTGGATTTTAGCGTCTACAACCTGAGTAAGGAAGATGCCGACGGCGAGGAGCTGCAGAGTCTGAGCGAGGCGCTGAAAACCGCATTTTCTCAAATTGGGTTCGCTTTTCTTAAAAACACTGGGATTTCGCAAGAGGATGTGAGTCTAGCTGAGAACACCGACTCGCACTGCATCCTCCAAAGTGAAGTACGCACTTCATATGTGGCGTGCCTTTAACAGGTGGAGCGTGTCTTCGAGTCGTCTAGGAGGTTTTTCCTGCAGCCAGAGGAGCTGAAGAAGCAGTTCAGCCGGGAGAGCTTCCCAAGCGACGTCAACCATGGCTGGGTGGCCCTGGAAACCGAGAGGTAGGCTATTCAGATACAAGATAAGGAAGACGCGACAAAAACAAACAAACAAAAAGACACTAATATGCTTTTTTTATTTTAATAAACTTTTGCCAGAATCCCACACTTCGTGTGCACGTTTTCGTGATTTGACGTGACAAAACAACACGGTGTAGTGCGCCAATAGACCTTTTTCACGCTTCCGCGTTTTAAGGCAGAAGTAGGGTTTGACAACTTCTGGTGGCTATAGCGTTAGCATTAAAAGGCTAGGAAAATGGCTCAGTCTCGGCGGAGTTGTTTTTGTTCAGGCCCTGGTTGTTCTTGTGGGGCAAGAAAACAGCCGTATCAAACAGGTGTTACGTCGATCCGCGTTTCCCCATCAGATACGGTTTCCCCTGCGTCTTCTCGCCGCTCCGAGGCAAAACACGGGCGTGCTCGTTATGAGCGCTGAGAAAGCACGCGCATAGCAAGCACGCGCTTGTTCAGCGCGCTTATCTGGAGAACTACGGACACCGTGAAAGCTCAAACAACGTGTTTCGGCAAAGTTGTCACACTTTATTCTCGTTTTTGAGTTAAAAATAATTATAATAATAATAAATAGATATGTGTGAGTATTTATGTGTATGTGTCTAGTTATAGATATATAGATAGGTTGATTGATTGATTACAACACAACCTTATAGTGCTATATATTAGTTTTAGTGCTCAATATTACCCATCACATACCGTTCCCCCTGTGTTAAAGGGGGGAACTGTATCTGATGGCAATATTTCACCCATCAGATACAGTTCCCCCCCTTTAACACAGGGGGAATGGTATGTGATGGGTAATATTGAGCACTAAAACTAATATATAGCACAACACTTGTGTTGTAATCAATCAATCAACCTATCTATCTATCTATAACTAGACACATACACATAAATACTCACACATATCTATTTATTATTATTATAATTATTTTCACACAAAAACGTGAATAAAGTGTGACAACTTTGCCGAAACACGTTGTTTGAGCTTTCCCGGTGTTTGTAGTTCTCCAGATAAGCGCGCTGAACAAGTGCAGTGCTTTCTTCGTGCTCATAACCAGCACGCGCATATTTTGCCGCCTGGGCGGTGTGGAGCGGCGAAAAGATGCAGGGAAACCGTATGTGATGGGGAAACGCGGATCGACGCAACACCTGCATGCAAGGTAAAATAATATCCAGCTTTCTGTTTCTTCACCCTTTTACAGTGTTTCTTTCAAATTTGCATGTATCAAGTTTCTTGCAAACTAGTCATTACATCACACTTTAAAGGCTATGAAGTTAAAATATTCAAAAATCAGTGCAGCTTTAAATGACTCTCCAGACTATCTTACTACTTAGGGTTTTTTTAATACATGTCCTGATTGTTGGCACAGCACTGAGGCAAACGTTGTGTGTGTTTTTGTGTCCAACAGCTCTAGTGGATATTACTTGCACTCTTTTGCTGCTCAATCCGGACTTCACCACTGCCTGGAATGTCAGGTAAAAGAAATGTTACATCTTAATGATTATATAGTTGTCTTTACAGTTTTAAAAAACAAAATAAATCCAGAGTAACACTACTAGAACGTCTCTAAAAATTTAAATATTGTGTAAAAGTGCACTATTTCAGGTTAGTTATCTCAGAAAGTGAAACTTATTTATTATATAGAATCATCAACCTTTGTTTAATGTAATGTTGATTATGGCGTACAGGAAATGAATACCCAAAATTAGGTGTCTCAGAAAGTTAGAATACTGTGAAAAAGGTCATTAATACCCTAAGCAGCTAATTAACTCAAAACACCTGCAAAGGTTTTCTGAGCCTTTAAATGGACTCACACTCTGGGACAGTAGGGCACACAATCATAGGGAAGACGGCCGGCTGGACAGATGTCCAGACTGAGGACAGTCGTTGACACCTGTCACAAGGAGAGGAAACCACAAAAGGTCATTGCTGAAAAAGCTGCTTGAGTGTGGTAGGAAAAGCACCACAAATGCACCAGCAACAGGGAAAAGCTCTGCCTTCTGGGGTTGCTAAGAGAAATCTATTCCAGAGGAACCATACACCGACAAATACTAGACATGAGGTACAAACGTCGTATTCCCTGAGTCAAGCCACTCTTGAACTCGAGACGATGTCTGAGGTGTCTTACCTGGGCTGAGGAGAAAAGAAACTGGACACTTGTGCGCTGGCCCAGAGTCCTGTTTTCAAATTAAAGTAATTTCTGCATTTCATTTGGAAATCATTGTCCCAGGGTCTGGAGGAAGAGTTGAGAGGCACAAAATCCAAATTTCTTGAAGTCCAGTGCGAAGGTTCCAGTCAGTGGTGTGGGATGCCATGTCATCTGCTGGTGTTGGTCCACTGCGTTTTTTTGAAGTCCACAGTCAGGGCAGCTGTCTACCAGGAAGTCCTAGAGCACTTCATGCTTCCTTCTGCTGACAAGCTGGATGGAGATGCTGATTTTATTTTCCAGCAGGACTTGGCAAATGACCACATCCTTAGGTGTGTGTGGGTGTGTGTGCATTGTTATTGGTCCCATCTGTCTCTGTGTTGCCCTGCGATGGACTGGCAACATTTTGCTCCAATTGGAAACTATTTGGTTTTAAATAATCTCTGACAAAGCTGCTTTCATTGATCAATTTTTTGCAAATTTTTTTCTGCATTCTAAACATGGCTCTTTCGGAGGATTATAATGATGTGTGTTGTTACAGGAAAGAGCTGTTAGAGTGTGGTGCTCTAAATCCAGAAAGAGACCTTTACCTGAGCAAGCTGGCCCTCACCAAATTCCCCAAAAGTCCTGAGACATGGATACATAGGTAAGGTTTTAAGACTCGGATTTCCCTTTTTTAAAGTACAGAACAAATGTTCTCTATTATTCCAAATATTTTTGTGGTGCTCACATTTTGGAAGTGAAATCTACAAAAATTGCATACGGAAACCAAACTAAACGGAAACAAAACCTTTTGTGATGAGACTGGAAATACAAATATTTCTCCATACTCTATTTAAAAAATACATACAAATTGCACTGTAAGACTGTAAGAACCCTGTAATTAATTATGTAATTACTCATCTGAAGCCAAATGTAAACATCACAGCTAAAGTCCAAATCCAGGTGACATGCTGCACAAACCAAAAATGCTGTGCAGCATATGACATGCAATAACAAACTGTTACAGTGTCACAAGTCTTTCTGATGAGGAGATTTCCCAATAGCTGTGCCTTTTACGATGAAATGTCTTGCACACTGGATTGTCTGTATGAAACAAAACATCTCCAAAGATTTTTTTTAGGGTCTAGTGGCCTTTATTGAATACTACATAGTAGAGGTGTGCCGATTGATCGGCCACCGATCATAATTGGCTGATTTCTGTGAAAAAGTGTATGATCAGTGATTGCCGATCACTGTCTCTTGTTGCCGATCACCAAAACTGATCAGCTGTATCTCAATTCGGAGCCTGTGTGTGCAGCTTATCTCCTCTTTCCTTCACACTGTGCAAGAAATCCTAAGCCATGAGGTGTGAAACTATAACGCTCTGAGAGTGAACGGGGAAGTTTGCGTGTAGTGACGGAAAAATACCTTGGGGGTGAAACACGTCAAAATGCATCAACACAACCTGGAAATACCAACACTCACCTGGAAGAGCATGATGGTCAGAAAGTTAAGCAATTAACTTGAAAAATAATTGAAGCCAACGAGCTAGCGGTGGAAGACACTGGTTCTGCTCTTTGTTTGACCGCTGCTACGCGATATTGATAGTAATATTTCACAGGCGGAACGCCATTTAACCTCAGCCCGGCAGGGAACTCTCACACCAAACAGCTGCCTAAAGCCGCAGCATGTAACTTCAAAACAAAACAAAACAAAAAACCAAGATTTTACACAAGTATTAAAACATTTACTGTGTCCTAACATGAGACAGAAAAGCTCTGAAAAAATTAAATCAGTCTCCTTTGCCTTCTCCTTGTGTTCTGCAGAATTACTCCGCTCAGTCAGAAACAGCCAATCAGAGCCAAGATTAATCAGCTAGCCAAGCTCTCAGGAAGTTTTGATTTAGTAACTCAGGATTGTTTATTTTGATCCTACTTGCATTTGACTTTGAATGAACGTTTCCTTTTTTGTTGACATTATTTGATATAGGTTGTGTTGTGAGATTTATTTGACTCATGCATGGCTTAGGGTATAGAAAGCCTTACTGTTAAATATTGTTTTACTGATTGCAGGTTTTTCAGTTGTATTGTTCCTGCAAGTATTTTGCAGGTTTTATGTCTAAATTAGGTGAATTTATTGTCAGATAATTTTTCCATTTTGCCAGATCAAATAGTAGCAATTATACCTTAAGCGAAAAATTTACAGCCAATCTAGATGATCGGCAATGATCGGTGAACGACAGTGATCAGCCCTCACGGGTGATCGGAATTGGCAGCAAACAACCTGATCAGAGCATATCTACTACATAGTGGATCTATTGTCTAGATCTATATCTTGACAATAGATCTATCTATCCGTCTGTCAGTCAGTCACTCAGTCACTCACTCAGTCACTCCCTCATCTTGCCTTTTGGGGGGGTGGACTAGGATTGATTATGGTGAGGTTCTCCACCGAAAACTCTTTGTGCTTTAAATCAAGTGAGACCAACTTGTTATCTGTCTTCTGACATGAGATCATCTTGATTAGGTCAAAGGGGTCATAGGTGGAGCTTTCCAAGAAAAAAAATGACTTGTTGTTTTGAGGGGGCGGGGGCTAGATGACATCAGAAAATGATGACATAGTCTCATAGGCGCTCGCTCAGATACAACATCCAATCTAAATCACTCTTACCAAGTTTTGTGCTACTTAGCATTGCTAGTGAAAGTTGTAGAGTTTTTTTTTTTTTGCTTTGGAGAGTACGCCTAGATCACCGCTTGGCCACATGCTCAAAAACTCATTTTGATCAATTTTAATCCCCCATCCCTTAACTGCATATTGACCAAAAATGAAGGTGATAGCTCAAAATCCCTAAGAAGAGCTTGTTAAAGTTCGAGGAGTGTAAACACGAATAATGTAGATTTCTACGTTTTAGAAATGTATTACATAAAAATAATAAGTCTTGCGATTACAATAGGCCTTTGCAGCCCTATTGCTGCTCGGGCTTAATTATCTCCATGTCATACTTGGAAAAGTTGGTCATTAGCACAAGATAACTTTTTTTAACAACACAGTATTTATGAAGGAAATTCAAAATGGCATTTTCTTCACAAAGAAGAAACTGATACAGTCAGTAACTTTGTCAGAATAGTTCACATTTTTTTACTCTGTAACATAAATTAATTAAGGGAATGATTTTTTGTGTACCACTTTACATTTAAAAATGTACCTTGTCGGCTTTACTCACCAGTGTGATTTCTGACATCAACATAATTGCTGTGTTGAGGTCTTGTACGGTCCTGCAACCCACATTATATTGCTGTACTACCAATTCATGACCGAGCTGACCTCTGGTTAAAAAATGTGTACTGTTAGTACCGCCTTCTCATAGTCATTTAAAATTAAGAGAGTTAGGTTTGAACTATCCAGTCACACATCAAATACTGGCACAATATTTAGTGGTAGTGCAAAATCCACATAGGAGCTACAGAACTTCAAATAAACAAAAAAATCATGCACCTTAATAACAAAAAAAGACAGCTAAAAACACTTAGTATGCAAATACTGATATGTTATATCTGCTGATAAAATTATACACCTGATTCTTGAACATTCTGTGTCTCTTTGCAGACGCTGGGTGTTGCAACACATCCTGCGTCAGTTTTCTGCTGTGGCCCACAAGACTCAGCAGCAGGTTGAAGCAGAGCAGCCTGATGCAGAGAGGACCCAGTTTTTGGGTAGTCATCTGGACCGATTGATACACCAGGAGATGAAGGTGTGCTCTGATGCTGCTTGTCGCTATCCTAGTAATTATAACGCCTGGTCCCACCGCATCTGGGTACTGCAGCACATGGCCAAAGGCAACATAAAGGTTTGACTAAGACATTACTAAAAAAATATTACCTAACATTGCACTTTTATTTGCTTAATGTTACTTGTTTATGTCTTCAAAGCAAGTGCCTTATTGCATTGAATGTACGTATGTGTCAACATACAGCTCATCCTACATATTACTTGTCCTGTTATTTTATACATTTTATCACTCAGTAGCCACTGAAAGATTTTTTTTTTGTGTCAGGGTTTAAAGATTGCAGCAAATTTACTAAGATAATTAGTAGATTATCCAGTCCACAAAGCACAATATATCAAATACATTCAATGTAGGGGTCATTATGTCCTCCAGCAGCCTATGTCTATAGCAGCATAACTACAGGGTTAGCTCAAGCCAGTCTAACTGAAGGCTTTATGAAAAAGGAAAGTTTTAAGCCTTGTATTAAAAGTATTCAGGGCGTCTGCCTCATGGACTAAAACTGGGAGCTGGTTCCACCAGAGGAGCCTGAAAACTGAAGGATCTGCCTCCCATTCTACTTTTAGAACCTCCAGGAACCAGCAGGAAACCTGCAGTCTTGGATCAAAGTTCTGTGTTAGGAACATATGTATGATGGAGCAGATTATTAAGGTTTATATGTGAGAAGGACAGTTTTAAATTTCATTCTGGACCTAACAGAGAGCCGGTGAAGAGAATTTAAAATAGCAGAAATATGGTCTCTCTTTTTAATTCTCATCAGAAGTCTTACTGCAGCATTTTCTTTTAACTGCATTTTATAAACATCTTGATTGTAAAGAATTATGATAGTCCAGCCTTGAAATAACAGATGCATTGGGTGGTTTTTCCAGCATAACTCCTGGACAGAATATTTCTAATGTCGACAATATTATAGAGAGAAAAGGAATTAAATCATAGAAACCTGTTTAATATAGGATTTAAGTGACACATCCTGGTCAAAAATAACACATTCCTTACTCTGTCACTTAGCGGCAACTTAATACCATCTAGATAAAGTGATTGTGTAAAGAGTTTCTTTTTCAAAGAACGACAACATCTGAATTTAAAAGCAGAAAATTTTAAGTCACCTAGGTTTTCAAGACATGCTTATAGTCTGCCAAACTGATTGGATTTATGGCTAAAAATAGCAGCGTATTATTAGCATAGCAGTGAACATTTGCTGCTGATTTTAAACCTTCACTCTCCTGTTGTTAACTCTGCAGGTAATCTGCCTTTATTGGATTACTTTCTCACAGGTTTTCCGTGATGAACTGTCATCTGTGCACCCATGGGTCTCCATGCACGTATCTGATCACAGTGGGTTTCACTACCGGCAGTTCCTTCTCAAGGAGTTACTGAACACTGAACTGAGCCAGTCTTTGTCTTCTGATTCTGCCAGCACAATCTTTTGTCCATCCCAGCACCAGAGCAATACAGTCCATAGCACCTGTCCTCAGGCTAATGGTGAGCTGTCATTGGCTGATGGAACCTGTGGGGATAGGATCACTGCCGTATTTAAACTTTTTTACCAGGAGACTGAACTGTGCTCTGACCTGATTCAGTCTTTTCCTGGACATGAAACACTATGGAGTCACAGGTGAGCTTTCATAATTTGAATATATGCTTTCTGATTTGAATGTACCCATTACTGTAGGAAAAGATATATATCTGCAGTGCATATTGGTTCAAGACATTTATGGAGATGCAATTTTATAAAGAGATTTTTGGTATTTCTTTATGGATTTTAATTTTGCTCTGTGGGCAGCTTATGCACTTTTGAAAATGAATTACTTATTGTTTTTGATGAGTGTTGAAACCATGGTTTTCTGAAACTAGGTCTTAATTCACATGTAGGAAGAGTTTTAACAACCACCTTTTCACACTCATTCAGACCAGATGTTGGTCTATAACCAAGCTGCTTTTCATATTCAAGACATAAAACTCATCATCTGATCCAGCAGATGTGACGGATTCTTGTATTGAATATATACAGTAGATATACACTCACTGGCCACTTCATTAGGTACACCTTGCTAGTACCGCGTTGGACCCCCTTTTTGTTTTCAGAACTAC
>CAEGAE010069685.1:0-28144 GCA_903067095.1 Girardinus metallicus | reverse complement strand
TTTCGGTCGGTGTTTAATCACTGCTTTGCCCTCAGTTTACCCTCTGTATCATCAGCAGGTGTTGCCGGGTGGAGGTGATGGAGGGAGGAGGTGATGGAGGGTGGGGGTGATGGAGGTGATGGAGGGTGGAGGTGATGCCGGGTGGAGGTGTTGGAGGGCGGAGGTGTTGGAGGGTGGAGGTGATGGAGGGTGGAGGTGATGGAGGGTGGAGGTGATGGAGGTGATGGAGGTGATGGAGGGCGGAGGTGATGGAGGGTGGAGGTGTTGGTGGTTGGGGGTGATGGAGGGTGGAGGTGGTGGAGGTGATGGAGGTGATGGAGGTGATGGAGGGTGGAGGTGATGGAGGGTGGAGGTGATGGAGGTGATGGAGGGTGGAGGTGATGGAGGGCGGAGGTGGGGGTGCAGCTGGTTTGGGTCCTGAGAAATGAATCTTTGGTTTGAAATCGAAGGCAGGACGTTCTGGTCGGGACGCGGTCGCTCCAACAGCTGCAGAGAGGTTTTGGTCGTGTTCCACTTTCATCGGGTCGCCGCTGATGATGAGGTCAACAATGGCAGGATTACATCTTCAGATTAGATTACTCCCTCCCTCAGACTCATCGTTCTCTACTTTTATTTATTTGTTTGTTCTTCTTTTCTCATTTTCTCTAATCCCTGAACCGTCTTTGTGGCACTAGAACCAGGTCGGCGGCGCTGGGTTCTGATCCAGGACCAGGAGGTAACCTGAACCAACCAGCTGATCATTTCCTGAGTTCAACAGGCAGCAAAACGAGACCAACTGCAACTAACTCACTGCTTCACCAGCAGCCGAACAGTCAAGCAGCTCAGTGCAGTTACTTAAGGACAACAACCGTCGCCATGGAGATTCTCAGTCATCAGCAGTCTTACAGATTTGAGTCAAAGTCTCAAACTCGACTTCAGACTCGACTTTTTAACTTAAAGACCTGAAACTTGACATGGACTCGTAGTCTGAGACTTGAGTCTTAGTTCCAGTTTTAATCTCTTGTAATGAAAAGTGAAACAAAGTTGGTGTGTGAGCTGAAAACTGCAGCAAGGATGAACCTGACTGCCACCCAGGGATGTTGGTGTATTATTATGGGATGTTAAAGGCTCATAATCTGCTCATAGTAATGCCTTTATTAATGTTTCTCCAACTGTACGAAATGATTTTGTACTTGAGGGGTCAGGAATCCGACTTCTGATCACATCACTTGGAGAAATGTTCCCTGTTTTCAAAACTTTGGCTGAGGTGGAAGTTTGTAATTCCAGTTTCCAGTGTGGCATCGGAGGACGGATTCAACCTCCAGAATAACATCAAAACCTTGAGACATTTTATTTTATGCACATTTTATTTTCAGAATTTTAGCGCAACCTTTTCATTGTTTATATGTAGTTAATGGCACCACATCACTGCGGAGAAAATTATGTGTGATGGCACAATTTAAACGCAAGTCAGTTTTATACTGCGTGATCCGTTATGTTAATTGTTGGTTATGTGAACATCAGGCGTGTAGAGATGCTGTTCCCACAGAGCCAGTGCTAACATAGCAGCATCCATCCCAAAATAACAGCAAACATCCATCTAATCATCATGCAAATGTTGAGTGAACCTTTAAAATGTTGCAAAAAAGAAAATGTGAATTAGGCACGACTCCACCCACTGGTTTGGAGGCAACCCGGCTACATAAAGCCACATTTTATCAGATGTTGAGGCTTCGCCTGGCTGTAATAAACAGGAAGCAGAGATGGAAAACATGAACTACAGATGTCAGAAAAACTGAGAGTTCTTCCATTTGTGAGAGTTTCATGCCTCTGGTAAGGCACAGACCCACCAGTGGATGGCGTCGTTTGCTACATCTGAACTTATTCAACAGATTTGTTTCTATTCTTTAGCACATTAACTAAGCAAGCATGAAAATCTCTTTCTGAAACTGAAATGATCAAATATTGCCATTTTAATAAAAAGCATTGATTGAAACACGACTAATTGAACAAGCAATGGGGACGTTTGGCCGCTAACAGAAGGACGTCTCTTGCAGATCCGAGTTAAAAAATCCCAACCAGCTCTACAGCTTCACATCTGACCAGAGCGCATTTCAGCACAAAATCTGAATGAAATAAAACCTGATTCAATCAGTTCCTGCAGGACAAACATCCCTCATCCTAACACCCAGGGACTCCCGGCCAAATCAGCGCCGGGATAAACTTTGGTTCCCACGGCAACACACCGATAATCCAGCATGGGGATTATAAAGGAAAGTCATTAAAGAGGATGAAAAGATCGGGGGATTTGAAATGTATCCGGAGAGAGATTGAGGAAGAGAGACTCGGCAGGGACAAAATGGAACGATCCGGACTCACCTATATCAGAGTCTTTGTGGTTCTTGATGAGTTCGGCGAGCTCAAAGTTTCCTGCAATAATGGCCACCTGCAGAGAACGACAAGAAGCCATGAGGAGTTTCATCAGATGGAACATTTTCAGTCCCTTCAGGTTTAATGTAAGATTTTATTTAAAGACAAACATCAAACTCAAACTTTTTGATTTAAAACTCCATTTATTTCATCTCCATATCGACAGGCTATGCACTAAAACCTGGATATTTCTGTCTGTAACTCTCTACCTGCCTTTTGGAATGAGTCATGCTATGGGCCTGATCGCCATAGCGCCCAGTGCCCAAGCTTTCTGAATCTTCCTGTTTCTTATAATAATCCATCATCTGTTAAGTCCTAACTAAAACAGGGATGTTTGGTTTTCAGGAGTGTACAGAAAATAAGATTTAATCTGCTGCAGTCATTTAATTAAACTTAATTAACTCGACCTATAGTTTTGACCTCTATAGACAGGACCTATAGAGGTCAAAGGGCAGGAAAAGGGCAGCTAACATCTCTGCAGACCCCACACATCCTGGACACATACTGTTTAGGTTTTTAGCTTTAGGTGGCGCTACAGAGGCAGTTTCTTCCCTCAGTTTGTTTCTCTGTTCCAAGTTATGAATTTTGCAAACAGCTCTACGGTTCATTTCAGATGTTTTGCCTTCAGCTCCACTGCAGGACATGACATGCATGCAGAATCAGCAAAGTGACAAATAAATCCACAAAAAGTCACTTGAGTCAGAGTGCAGCGCCCCCTCATGGCGGCTCATCTGCTTCTTTTCCCCCCACTTTATTCTTGGATTATTTCTCCTCTTTTTTTACCCATCTGAAAACAAAAAGCCTGATATCTTAGGTGCAGTTATGTTCTAAGTATGGTAAATAATAATAATAATAATAATAATTAATAATAATAGTAACCAGTTTATTCCTTATTAGTCTTTCCTGCACAGTCTGGGTGTTTTTGCATCAGGGATATTGGAGCACAGTGTGAGTAATGCTTGTCCACCAGGAGGCAGTAGAGAGGCACCAAACATTTGGACTCAGAGGTTTTCCAGTTCTGCGCTGACATGGACCTGCTCAGCAGAACCAGGAGGCTAAAAGAACTCCAGGCTCAGGCAAAGATCGTCTCAAAACGGCCCGGTACTTTTTAATCTGCGTGCTGCACCCACACGCACACGCACACGCACACATCTCATGGGAAACCCAGAAGCGTTACATAAGAAAGCCCGCTCTGATTGGTGGAGAGTCGCACAGCGGGCGCCGTGGACGCGTCCGTCTCTGCAGGATGAAAACCCTGAACGTCGGTTCTGAGGAAACAGAGAAACAACGAGGTTTTCCATCAACGTGACGCTTCCTGAACGTTTATCCAGCTGAAAAGCAAAAGGCCTCCTCCAAAATAAAGAGCACGTCAATAAATGTATATTTTCAGCGTATTCCGGGAGGAAACTCTGTTTCTTCAGAAGCGGGTGGGGGAGGGGACGGATGCTGGATCTCCCACTCATTCGGAGGATCTCCCAGAGCTCATGCCACCAAGCGTGACGAATCAGTGACTGAGCTGCGCTGTGGAGAGAAGGCCTCAAATCCACAGGAACCCAGCAGCTTCAGCTCACATGGACGGTTTCCTACAGCATGTCACCAACCGACTTCATCCCATAGACATCCACAGCTCCGTTACTTTAACTTCACCTGAATCCACCGGCTCCGAATCAAAGGCTTCAGCTTCAGCTCAGTGATTCATCTGATCCCTGGAATATTTCCAGCCGTTAAACTGAAACAGATCCAGTCACATTCATCCTGCATGCTGAAGGTTCTGCAGGACCAGGAACTGAGCAAAAACAGTCAGTTTACTCAGCTGCACAAGCGCATCACTTCCTGTTCCAGATCCAAGTTTCCTCACTCACTTTATGTTTTTCTCATTTCATTAAGTTTGGTTTTGAAGATGCTGATTAACTGCAAAAATAAAGTTGAAGAAATAAAAACAGGATATCCTTACTTGTTTTTTTTATTTTGACGTTTTAAATCTGGCCGCCTGTGAAGAACAAACCATTTTAAAAACTAATTATTTTCACCTGAGCACCAGGAGCATCCTAATGTTTATTGCTTCACAGCTTTTGACCCATCATTTATTTGCAGCATATTAAGAATGAAAATAACAACTCCATGAAAGAATTAAATGATTATCTAGAGGAAATGAAAGCATGGTTGCATCTTGATTGTTTTTGCTACTTTTTCTATTTATAGAAAATAAGAGAGGTGTGTTTTTTGGTCCCGGTCTTTTGCTGTGGACTTTATTCCCACCAGCTCCATTCAGTCACTTTAATCCAAATTCAGTCTGAATGCTAATCGAACCAAAAAAGTGAACTCTGGTTCTGTGAACGCCAATCGAACAATAGATCGCTCCAAAAGCAGGAAGTGGACTGCGGTGCAGGGCATTCTGGGTAAATACAACCAAAACAAACGTACTAGCCTAGCGCTAGCAGGAGAAATGTCTTGTGGTTTTTAGCCAAAGACAAAGAGAAATCTTCCAAAATCTGATGCCTCCATTTGTTTTTCCATTTGATGAAGAAGGAAGTGGCGCTCAGAGTCTTCAGAGGTTTTTGTGTCGTCTCCTTCAGTGGTTCTTGGTGCAGCGCCCCCACAGGCCAGGAGGGGAACAGGCTGGTTTGACTCAGTGCAGAGAGAAAGAGAACCACAGCAGATGGAGGTGGAGCAGATGATGAAGATTTGGTCTCCAATCAAACAGAGTCCACTGGACTATCAGGTGGAAATCCTTCTGCCACTAATTTGTTAATATTTAAGTCTGAAGATGGAAATGTAAGCTCAGCTAAGATTACTGGGAAGCACTGAAAAAGACTTTTGTCTTTGAAACCAACACCGAATTCCTGTAAACTCATCTCCACTAAAACACAAACCCCAACACAACTAAACCAGAGCAGCAGGGGGCGCTCTCAAGTCTCTTTTTAGCAGAGAGTGATCAGGAAGCCGCTAACCAATGAGCTGCAGGAAACACAATTTATCTCTCATTATCATCCTGCCGCCCACAATCAACACCACTACTGCCACGGCCGCCCCCACATCCATTCTCTTCCTGGTCTCCACTGGTTGTCAGGGAGACAAATGGTTGTGTATAACAGGAAGGGGGTAAAGCTGTGGAGGAGCTTTCAGAGACACTTTCAGCCAAGTGGAACACCAGAGAGGAGCAAAAGGTTCTTCAGAGGAACGAAGGGAAACTACAGGTCAACACTGGAAAACTCATCAAAACATGACGGTTAGAGGAGGATCAACTCAACATTTACTGCTCAGACTGAGACATCCAGACTCATGCATCTAAATGTTTTCTAAAGAAACAAAAGACTATCAGCTCGACTCCATCGTCGAGTCAAATAAAGAAGCAACAAACAGCGTCAACGGGAAATGTTAATATTTCGTTTCTGCTGCTGCAGGCTAATAACATCATGCATTATTGGAGAAAGTACATAAAATGGTTCCACATTCACATGCAGCATGATGTCTCCAAATGTTTCCACCTAATCTTAGACAAAATTTCAGATTTGACCATAAAAATGTCATTTTTTTCATAGTTGAGCTTCCTGCAGCTCGATCGTTATAGAAGCAGCTTCATTTAATGTTTAATTTGCTAAAAGGGGAAAGAAAAGCTGTAAATCTGAAGAAATATTTACATATTTAATGCTCCCGGAGGAAAAGAAACAACATCTTTATCTGAAGCGTCGTGGGATCTCGGAGCGCCGCTGTCTCCGTGGCGACAGCGACTTCCTGCACAGCCGGAGGGAACCGGTTGGGTTGGCAACAGAAACCAGGAGCGCCTGAAGGCAGCACCGGGTCACGCTCTCCAGGAGGCGGAGCCGAGTTGACAGCAGGTCTCTGGGGAGTCGGAGCGAGTTTATCTGAAGAAGACGGAAATAATCCGTCCATCCAGAACCACCGACCCAAACGCCAAATGAGTCCAGATGAACTGTTCAGTTCCTCATGTCACAGGTCAGTTAGCGGTTCTGATCTAGTTCTTCTGCCACCTCTCTGTCTGCTTCTGTTGCCTCTGGTGGCTCACCGCCCATAAACGGTACATAAACCGAACTGGTAGTCAAACTGACCAATCAAAGCTTAACCCAGTGACACTCACCCATTATGACACATTCATACGCTGGTTGATCGGCACCTTGGGGAGCAGTGCCTTGCTCAGAGGAACATCCACATCCATCCTAACCCAGCCTGGTAAAAACCAGCCTGTTGTTCTACACTTTGCTTCGTACGGAGGGTCTGTACTGAAAACTCGCTTCAGAAGGATTTGTCTCTGCTGCAGGTAAGCCACTGACTGCATGAACTACTTCACAGAACCCCAGCTCAGAAACTTCCTAACTGTCCCTTTAAGACTTAGATTCGGAGTGACTGAGTGGGAACAGAGAAGGGGGAAATGTGGAGAATTTTGATGAAAATGGAGACATTTGGTTTTTTAAGGCTGTAGAGATCAGAAGATCCACAGATCAGACTGGAGAGATGAGAAACTCAACACGAGGAGTCGGTCTGTCGAAATCTATAAAATCTCTGCGAAAATTTCACATCAAGAAAACAAAGAACTCAGAGAGAACAACGGATTTTTTGTTTTTCTCTGTTTTTCCTTTTCTGTTGCCTTAAACAATACATCTTTTAAAGAGTGCTGAGCACACACACGCGCACACACACACTTTTCCACAGATGCTGAACTGCATGGCCGCCACACACCCACAGGCCGTGCAGGGAGCGTGCCGCGTTCAGCCGTGGCAGCAGAGCTTTTCAGGAATCAGCTCCAGTTGTTGGTTTGGCTCCTAATGATTGAGACATCAAACCGATTTCCTCTTCAGCTGAGAAACACGCAGAGCGTTCGCTCCATGTGAAATACAAACATGAAGATGACTCCAGTCTTCGTAGCGTCCAGCAGGCTGCATCAGATCTGGGCTAAACGCCCCACAACCTTCTGCTTGGGGTATCTAAAAGAAGACACCCAAATAAAGAAACAAAAATGTGCAAAATGTGAATTTTGGTGTTAATGTTAGGTCCTACCGACTTTAAGGGGCTGCACAGCAAATAAAATCACTTCCTTTCACAATGCTTCAAATTTATTTGAGTCTTAAAATATGGCTGAAATATGAACATTTTTAATAACTAGAAAATTTCAAACCACTGCAAGTTTGCGCCTTCGCCTTAAGTGAACTTGATTTATTTTTAATCTTTGTTGTCTAACTCGTATTTGTAACTGAAGTTAATTTGATTTTTCCTTAAAGAGCTCATAACTGTCACATTTGTTTCAAACACATCCAGAGCCGTTTTTGAACAAAGGAAAATAAGTTTTTCTCAGTCTAAAGCTGCTTTTCTTTAATCGTTTAACGTATTTTCACCATGATAGGTAGTTAATTTGTGTGTTTGAGCTTCTTTCTGTTGTTTTACTGAGGTATGGCAGTGTGGGTGGGAATGTGTGTTCGAGCTCTCTGTCTAGATGTATTCCTGTTTGGAGTTATGTAATGTTTCTGCTCTGATATTCAGGATTTTTCAGAATGCATATAAAACTGAAATGAAGCACCTGAAGAGGACGACCTTTTAATGCATTCAAATTTGTTGGTGCAGCGGCTTGAACCCAATTTATTCTACCGTGTTGTGTTTTCTAATTCCAATGATATTCAATTACTTCTGACTTGTTTTATTGATGTCACCTGCTCTCTCTTTATTCCTACAAATATTTAGTTCATTTGTTTCTGCATTGTAAACTCATGAGATCAACAGATTAAACGTGCCTTAGAAACGAGGACTGAATCAAATCAACTATGACGATGAAACTGGAACAACATCAGCAATCCCCATCAATCTGTGAAACACTTTAAGACCATCTGAACTCCATCAGTCTGCAGAGAGGAACGGCGGAAGGAAAACAAGATGGCAGACAGCAGGACGCCTGGCAGCACAAACACCTCCAGCACGGTGGTGGAGGGATGATGATGTGGGCTGGTTTTCACTCATTCAGTGGGTTTTGACCTCCACATGTAAAAGTGACTCCATCAGTCAGACAGATGAAGTTTGGTCCTAACTGGGTCATCAACAAGGCAAAGATCCCGCTGGAATGGCCTAGTCAAATTCCATACCTCAAACTGAACAAAAAACCTACCTGAACTACAGGGAAGATGGAAAGAATCTGGAATCTTTAGTGTTTTTCTACATGAGGTCAAAGTTCAAAGCTTGATCATGTTTATCATAAGCTAAAGTGGAACCATAAAACTTTAGAAACCAGTTCAAAACAGTCTGAAAATATAAATTACATTAAACCTTTTACCTTGGATGTCAGAGAAACCACATCAGAATGTTTCCTAAAGTGTTTTCAAATTGATTTACAAGAAAATAATGAATAAATAGATCTGGACATGAGCCTGAACGTATCGTCCTCTGAGCTGCAGGACAGTCACAGCTGTTAAAACTCCTGAAGCTCAGATTCCTCTGGTCTTTACCTGTTTCAGCTTCCTGCTCTTCCATCTGTAAAACAGGCATAAACTTGTTGGATTCAGCTCTGGGCTTCATGTGTAGGAGGAGAGTGCAACAATGATAAAGATAGTAAGTGCAAGAGAGCGATTTTTTTCCTCCACTCAACAACAAGTGAGAGTCCAACATGTTTAGTGGCTGCTTGATGTTCAGCCGCTGAGCCTGCTGTCAGGAAAATAACGGCTGTTTGTTTCTCTTCTGCAACAGATTTCTACTTGGCCGCCCCAGTTAAGCTGAACGTCCTCACTTCTGAGGGACAGCAGCTGCTGGGTCTTATTGTCAGCAATCTTTGCACTTTTGTAGGGGAGGAAATCATCTCGCTATCAAAGAAAATTGCTTTGCTTTAAAAAGCAGCGCAGTGACAAAAGAAGCGTGTTGCATAATACTTAGCAACAACTGCTTTGATTTACTAATAGACACAGTTATGTAAAAAATTTGAGAGAAATTCCAACAACTAAGTTATGAGCCCACAGAATAAGTTCATTGTAGATGGTGTTGGGCACCGATAACTGAAATGTTAAAGCACCAATCAACAATACTAGTTTTGTTAATGCTAAAGCATTACACCAACATGGTATTTAGCAGAAGCTAATGCTAAGGCGCAAAACATAACCATGCTAATACCAACAACGTCTCAATGATTTTTATGAGCAAATTTGCCATTGCATACCTACCTGTACGGTTTATTAGAGAACTCATCTGGAAAAAATTATCTATGGGACACTAGATGCTCTAGACATCTTCATAATTACCAAAAACACTCGCACTAGCCAAAAAGAATTGGCTCTGCTGTCAGCTTATTAGCAGAACTGTGGCCATCACTATCTACAGACACGTATATGCTTGGATTATAGAATTTCTGATTCAGATTTCTAAGACTAAAACTTATCTGAGTCTATATTCAGTTTCAGAGGTCCAGAAAGGAATCCAAATCAAATCACACAAGCTGACCCACATCTGGGCTCACCATCAGAAGCTTTTCTTGACTCAGCAAAGCCAAGAAACACATTTAAAAGCTGTGAGAAGACAGAGCGAACCGAACCCATAACCAAACAAAACACGATTTAAGTTCTGCTGTTAGATCCCGGACGAGCCCCCAAATTGTTACATTCTGGGATGATACGGAGACAAGCCTGACACAAACGTCACACCAAGGGGGGCATATTTACATTAGAGAAGCACAATTTATCTGCATTAACACATCAGTATCGGTTCGATAAGTAAAACTGGGCTGATATGAAGAACTGATGTTTATTTCCATCTTTTTGCTGTTTGTGTTTCTGGGTTGGGAGTAGATGGGGTCATGTGGTATTTGTGACAGAGCAGGGTCGGAGTCAGCAGTGTCCTTGTCTTTTCCCACTGTTGTAAGTGTATGGAAATATACATAGTACATATAATTTTAGTAAATATTGGTTATTGGCCTTAACGCATGTTAGTAGCCCAAATTTCAAAATTTTCTTATCAGTGCATCCTTGATTTTCACCAAACTATACAACCAGTTTTAAGTTATTTATGTTTCCTCTAAAGTGTCAAACTTCACAGTGTCATGAAAACTTATTATTTTTTTCTAGATTTTGTTCAGTGCAGTTTGTTCACACAAATCAAGCTCCAGGGAAACGGCTAAATTTAAGCTTCAGCTGTAGTCAGACTCTGACTAACAGTGATGTGATTTCAGTTCATCCCATCCTCCCTCTCTCTGTGAAACGCTCCAGCTAATGAAACGCTCCACTGGAGTGGATGTGGAGGACCTCGAGGACCCCGTGGGACTGCCTTTCGTAAATGCCTGCCTGGATAAGGCTCTTTTGTAACTTAGGCGTAGGTTATGAGTCAAACATATCAGTTGGAACTTAGTGCTTTGCAGGATTTTCCCCTCAGAAAACATGCACATAATAGCAGCAGCAGTGCAGGTTCACTCAGCGGTCCGTGTTCAGATCACAGATGTTAGATTAGACTCTTACAGGATGAAATCACTCAGATTATAATGTAATCACACAAACAAAACCAAAATGTAAAGCATCAAATCTTTCATTCTAAGCAGAAACAAACTTTTCTTTCTATTCCTGCTGAAACGTTTTATTACAGATTTAGCACAGCTTAAATAACTGGATATGACACTTCCAAACATTTGAAAACTGTAGGAAAAGTTTTTCAGGCACATCAGCCCCTTCAGGTTTTCATGATTCTGTGATTGAGGAAATTCACACACACTTTTCATAAAAATTATGAAAATCGAGGTACTTTCTTTATGTCCAGTCCGTCTGCTTATTTTCACATCTTTTTTCTTCTACATATAGATTTTGAAAGGGAAATGAGGAAAAAATATTGTAAAATTCCTTACAGATATTTCCAACGTAGTTGCAATCAAAATCAGTGATTTTGATTGCAAAAATTCAGAAAAACAAGCGTGAAATCTGGAGGGACTGCAAAATGTTCCCTTCCTCGCTAACATAGTCACTACCGCCATGAAGAGACGATCAGTGTTGTTCACTTCAGTGTCTGTGGTCATAATGTTATGCCTGACATGTTGTAGGGCCTGAAACTCTGCTTTGGTTACAAATAAACGGCAGAGTTCAGCCGATTTGTGTGACAGTGTGACACCAGCGCAGCGGACAACCAGGATCTGCGGGGGAAAGTTTAGCAACATTTTCTACAGAAATGTAATTTGTCCTAAACGTTTGTTTGCAGCAAAAAGAACATTTAATGTTTGCAGGCAGAGATAATCAGAGCGACTCATGAACACGCCCCTGAGCGTCACAAACATTCATGCACACACAGTAAACTTTGGCGTGTTCGTGTTTCATATTAGTGCACGGTGCCTTAGCTCTAAATCAAACATTTTCACGCTATTTCAATAAATTCAAGCGCATCAGAATCATCCTTTCTGCGCCCGACTGAAAGGATGCAGACGGTGGGCATTTCTCTCTCACTCGCTTGCTCTCCTACAGGACTTTAATTACAACATTTCCATTATTGGCCAAGAAAGCGTTTGCATCCTTGGTTGAAACTGACCTTGGCTGTTTCCCCACTGTTGCCATGGCAACAAATGAGCTGAGGAGAATGTGCTGCTTCTAAAAATGTTTTTCCCACACCATAAAAGCTGCAATAAATCACCAAGAATCGGCTAAAAATAGCAGCAATTACTTTTATTTATTTATTTCTCTTTCACCGGTACCTGAAATGCAGTCTGGCTGTTGTAGTTCTTCACTTCCTTCTCAGCTCCACGGACCAGCAGCACTCTGGCACAGTTATCCTGAGAGGGAGAAAAGAAAAAAACATGAAGTAAAACGAACCAGAAAACATCCTAAAGATCCGATTCCTTTAAGTTCTCCTACTTTGTTCTGGAAGAACGGCGATTATCTTCCAGTGACAGAGTTTTCCAAGAAGCCAGAGGAGCAGGAGCGGGTAAGAGTGTTCAAACGTCTAAACATGCCACTACTAAGTGAGAGGCAGCAGGAGCACGGAAGACCTGCACCTGGAGTGGAGCTTCTGCTTCAAGTGAATCTGTTGCTCCACTCCGACAGGAAGAGGGAGCGCGGGGAAGAGAGAGAAGAAGAGCGCTGGAGCGAGCTGAGGGGTTTGAATCTGCTGCACAACTCGCCCACAATGTGCTGCACCACGCATGCACCGCGCACACATACATGAATATAAATACTTTTTTTAGAGCCACAATGAGCTGTGGAGAGTTGGCAGGAGAATCACAAACTGAAGCACAGCCATGATCTGAGCAGAGCAGTCAGCTCCTTCCATACGTTCTGCCAGGAGACGCTTCCCTTCTCATTTAAAACCAGATCCTCCGGGTTATTTTTACCCGTTCACCTGGACTGCAGCCAGTCCTCCAACACCTGTCCTTTCTCCTCGGAAACGCTCAGAAATGAGGCTGCAAACGTGGAGTCACTCAGGACAAACGGGAGCAACGCTGCGTTTGTAAAATACATTAAAAGAGGAGCCGAAACAAAGATGGAGGGAAGTGAGTGAGAAAGGTCAGAGCAGATTTACCTAAAATCAACAAAACTCTCCACAGTCCAGCTTTATATTTTTATCAAGTTGCATGAAATGAATCTCAGTTTTGGGGATTTTTCTCACACAGATATGACAATAATTTATCTGAAAACAGTTCATTTTCAGAAACGACTGTTAAAATGACAGTCAAGCCTTTATGACTGATCAGCAGGGGAACTGAACCAATATTATATTTTTACTGTCTGGTTTTCTTGGTACCACGGATATTTTAAGTTGCTGAGATTTAAAAGCACCAGAGGGAATCTTTTCTTTAAAATCCAAACTGAGAGCGGCGAGTTAAACGCTCTGATGAGCCGCAGCACAAACGATGCTGACCTGCAGCCAGAGGCTGCAGAGACCAGCTTCAAGTCAAGTGGCGTTTGGAGTGGGCTACAGGGATTCCTTCACAGCCTGGTGTGAAAGTCTGGACAGTTCGTCACAAGAGAGGAAGAGAGCCGCCTCAAAATCTGACCTAAAGACTTGGAGTTTTCATCTGGAAAGATTCACAGATACCAAACTCTGTCTGGGAAAAGACAAAAAAGACGTTTCTGATCACATCTTCAGAGAAATGCTGACTCTGTGTTCCCAGAACCAGAAAATCAGGATTGAAAGTATGTTTGTTGGCAAATAATCTGATAAATGAACTGTTTTAAACAGTTTCTTCATTTTCCTTTAATATCCTTGAAGTTCTTTGTCCTTTGTGTGTGAATGAGCCTCACATGAAGGAACCTGTGTCGGCTTAGAGTAATTGTTTGTCATATCCCATCAAATTTGTTTCCAAGATATAAAAGCATGAATTACTTGTTGGGTTTCTTTGTAGAGGTTAGATTTTAAAAGACGACGACACGTATCGATTTGCTTGTATTTCTGAATAATTAAAGGCTGATTGATTCTTTTCTGTCATCTCAGCTGCTTCACACACAACTTTTACTTCCTGGAAACTCGCAGAGCAAAACCAGCTAAATGGATTAAAAGAGCAGGAGCTTATAGTGTGTGGGTGGTCATTATCGGAGTTATACTTTCACATGGATATGATGAAAAGATCAGCATAAGATATATAGCAGAGCGCTCTTTACATTGGACTTCAGCTGTTCACAGCAATTAGAGGAAGACCCAGCAACACGACTTTCCTCCTGGGATCGGCTGAACTGCACCGCCTGAAACATCTGAGCATCATAAATACGAGCAGGGACGGTAAATAAAAAAGAAACAGAGCGGAGCAGAAAGAAAGGAAGGAAGCTGAGCTCATTGAGTTAAAACTCTCGACTCTGCGGTTTCGTTTCAGTTCTGGTAGAAGTGACGGCCGCTGGTCCTGTGAGTGGAGCTCACGTTTCTCAGAACTCTGACCTGAACGATGAGGAACACGAAGGTAACGCAGGTCGTCTCCATCAGGGCTGTGAGCCTGAGGAGTCTGTTCTTCATCTGGTGAGCTGACCTCTACAGGAGTCGTTCAAAAGTTACACTCACAAAGCATCAGTTTGTGTTATTCATCCTGTCATAAGAGGGAAAAATGGAGGTTCATTTTCTGAAGTCATATTTTTTTAAAACCTTGTTATTCATTCATTTCTAAATGCCAGCTTCAAAATAAATGTCTTATTAGCAAGACAAACATCAAGTGCAAAACTAAACGAAATATTTATAATCAAACTAAATATTCACAGACTGAATAATTACATCTGAGCTAAATATTTAGCTAACATGCAAATTCACTTGCTGATAAGTGGAAGTGGACTATCAAAATAAAAGCTCGGTATTGCGGCCCAGCATTTAAATTTAAATAAAATATAAATTCTTCATCATCTAAATATCTGTCTTCAGGTAACGAACTGAAACAGAATCAGGATTTTTTTAAAGTGGAACATCGTGGTTGTAACAAAAAGTAACAAGAACCAAATTTGATGCTTTTCTATTCAAATATTCAGTTTATTGAGAATCTAAATATGTGAACAGAAGCATCAGTTTTATAAATCCAGCTGTGATAAGAAAAAAGAACAGTTTATATCAGCAAAGACAACAGGACTGAATAAAACGGATGAATGCATGAATGATGTCATGAAGGCAGAACCCAGAACAAGTTTCTGTTAACGATGAGCAACAGGGGTCATAGGTCAGCTCAGCGGTCCAACCAAAGGCCAGACGGAGAACCATCACATTTAACATTTCTCTTATTCACTTTGCTCTGAAGGATTCTACCGTGAAATAATGAGCAGTCAGCGTCTTACCAGAAGCAGTGGTACTTTAGAATATGGATCAGAAATCTAAATTTGATTCAAAGTTTTCGTCTAAATATGAAGCGATAGCAGAAAGAAATGTACACATGCAAAAGCCTTCAAATAAAAAAGGGAAAATTCTCATATTAAAATTCATAATTTATATTCAGAAATTGTGTCAAAGTAAAACTAAAGAATCAATCTGGATTTGTTCATGTTTCGGGTCAAAAAAAAAAGTATTCATATTTATTTAATTTTCCCACCATTTTCTACTGAAATCTGTATGTTTAGTGAATTCTATTATTAGAGCTGAAATGTTTCTAGTCACCAGGGAAACGGAGCGACGTCGTAAGAAGCTCGTTTTATTGAAAGAGCAGGAAAAGGGAGTTTTATTTCCTAACCACTTGTGGATGTGTTGCATGAGAAAATGCGTTTTTCTTTTAATGATTAATAAAGCTGATCCGGCTGGGGAAGTTTGTGACACAGTGATAATGAAAGTTTAGTTTTTACTGAAAACACTGAATATTTCCTAACATTCGGCATCAAATCCAGTATTTTACCTTCATGTCACAGCAAACTTCTCTCTGCAGCATAAACGTCTACGATTGGTGGCGGCAGGAGACCTGCGTGTGTCGGATCACCTGGTTGTTTGTTTTTGGGCTGTTTTGCTCACCTGGTTGTTATTTTTTTTTTTTTGCTCACCTGGTGTTTGTTTGTTTTTTCTTTTGCTCACCTGTTTTTTTTTTATTTTTTGCTCACCTGGTTGTTGTTTTTTTCTTTTGCTCATCTGTTTTTTTTTTATTTTTATTTTTTTAACTCACCTGGTTGTTTTTTTTTTGCTCATCTGTTTTTTTTTTTTCTTTTGCTCACCTGTTTTTTTTATTTTTTATTTATTTTTTTTTTTGCTCACCTGGTGTTTGTTTTTTTTTTTTTTGCTCATCTGTTTTTTTTAAATTTTTTATTTTTTTTAGCTCACCTGGTTGTAGAGGGCGCAGATGTGCAGGGCGGTGTTCCCCGAGGCGTTCTGGGCGCTCATCAGTGCTCCGTAGAACAGCAGATGCTCCAGATGCTGCACATGGCCGTGGCGGCAGGCCTGCACACACACACACGCACACACACCCCAGCGGTGAGAGGATCCCTGCAGTTTGACGCCTTCACCACTAGATGTCAGTGTGGTGCAGAGGAGGAGAAGTGAAGCGGAGGAGCAGCTGGTAGCCTCAGTTTGAACCCCGGAGCAGAAAGGCGGAGGAACGGAAGTTAAAGAGAATCAAACTTGATGTAAAAACCTAACAGAGTCACAGAGAGAAACTCATCTGTCCAGATGTTTATTAAATACATTTATCTTTAAAGAAAACCCTGAATGTGTAGACTTTCTGACCTTTGAACTTATTAGGTCTGTAATTGCCCCTTACCAAAAATATCTTTATCAAATTCATAATTGAAACTGAAACAGAAACTGAAATTAATTCTTCTCTGTGGAGCCTCGTGAATATTTCTGTATTTGAGAAAAACATTTCAAACTGAATGTCGAATTTTGATTTCAACTTCCAGAAAAAGTCAAAGTAAAACTTTTCCTGTTTGACTGTAATTTCATTTGGTTCTGTTTACATATATTTACACATATTTTTCATTTCTGTAAATTTGGGCTGTATATTTTGCCACTTTCATGTTGCATTCACAAAATGTGGGAAATTTGAAAGGTCAAGCTTCAGATTCCATATAAACAGTAAAATAACAAAACAACTGACAGATATTAATGACCTCAGCTTCACAATTGATATAAATCTTGAATGTAAGGAAAATATCTTACAGATATCAGCAGAATCAGAGAAAAAAGAGGTAAAACAGACAGTCTGCATCCAGCGTGAATGTTTTATTATACTTATACTTTTTAAAAAGAGTCAAAGAGAAACAGCCTCATGTGTTACAGGAAGTCCTGGGTAACCAGTTAAAATCTCTGATATGATTTTAGTGTTTTGTTTGCATCAGGCTCTCTGCGTCTGATGTTTACACTTCTAAAGCTAAATATCACTTTATAACCTTCTTATAAAACAAAGTGCTTCAGCTGCAAATCACAGAGGAGATGAAAAGCAAGCAGATCAGACTTTAAAATGCACTGACGCATTGTGCAGACATTAAAAATGGATGTTGCTTATGTTGCAGGAAAAGTCATTAAGCCTGCAAACATAAGCAATATAAAAACAGCTGAGTTGCTGCTTGTTGTTGAGCTGATCGGTCGTCATGGTGAATATGTCAGAGGTCTGGGAGATGAAGCTCCTCCATCTGAATTATACATCATGTTTTCATCATCAGTAAGCTTATGAACAATTTAAAACAAAACAGACATGAATGAAACATAAAGATGTGAAAATCCTGCATGATGTTGCGAGAGAAATGAACTTTTCCTCTCCTCAGCAGAAAGTCTTTTCTGAGTGGAAAAACTTTGTTTTTCAGTTGAAGTTTGAGGAGAAACATTTTCGCTGAGTATGAAAGTGAAGTGAGCGGCGCGCTGACCGCGAAGCGGCGCGCTGACCGCGAAGCGGCAGCAGCTTCTTCTTATCGGCTCTGAAACGGGACGGATGAGGAAGGCTGAGATTTTGCAGCCTGACAGGGAGGGAGATAAGTAATCTGATGAATCTGAAGGCCAGAACACACGTGTGCGTGCGTATGGGTGTGTGTGTGTGGATGAGTCTGCAGAGCCGCTCAGCCTGCCGCTGCTGCAGGGCGGCTCCTTAAAGGGCCAGTATTATCTGTTTATTAGCACCATTTGAAAGCACAATAAGTTGTTACCTTCAGATGTTACAAAAATGCTACATATATCAAATATGACTTAAAATAAATGTGACTTCCTAATTTAAAGCTTTAAAACTTCCTGCTCTTTCTGAAGCTCCGCCTCCAGGAATTCATCCCAACATGGCTCCTCTATTAACCCTTCAACAACGTTTCTACCTGAGCTGCTCTGAGAAGCAGCTCCTATAATGAGCTCAGCAGGTGTTTGCTGATTGATGCTGGCTAGTCTGAAGGAGCTGAGTGGGGAGTGTGAGGCAGAAGCTCTGAAGCCTGGATACTGCAGCTCTGAGGAGGAGCAGGGCGGGGCTAAGTCCAATCAGGCGTTTTGCACAGCTGAATGGTTGCCATGGAGATTAAAGGACTTCTCAAACATGAAAGAATCAAAGCAACACTCCCGGTTTGTTATTGAAGAGGAAAAAACAACATGAAGTAAAGATAAACGAGAGTCCATTTTACGTGATACTGCCCCTTTAAATGATCAACTTCAGCAGGGCAGAGCCGCCAGTCTCCTCCCAGGATGCTCTGTGTGTGTGTGTGTGTGTGTGTACCTGGTGGACCTCGTGCCAGCCGTTCTCGTCCTGGCAGCAGACGGAGGCGTGCTGGCTGAGCAGCAGCTCGCAGCAGCCGGGGTCTCCGCCCGTCACCACGCTGTGGTAGAGCGGCGTCAGGCCGCGGCTGTCCTTGTAGTCTGGAGACGCTCCCAGCTCCAGCAGCGTCTGGATCCACAAGCACACAGCATTCACATGTTTTTATCACATCAACTGCAAAACATCAACTGTGTTTTACAAGTTTGTTCTAGTAACTGTTCACCGCAGAAAACGTTTCTTAGAGACATTAAACACAAAACATCCCAGGTTTTCTCTCCGTCTGCATCAAAGTGAATATTAAACCAAACTTCATCTCTAGTTTGGCTAAAACTCGTCTAGGGAGTTTAATAATTCTGCAGCTCAACGACTTTTATCACATAAAACAGAAGAGGAACAGCGAGAGTGATACTGTAACGGCCACGGTTCTGTCCGCATGGTTGATTAAACGTTAACATAAATTTACCATCCTGGTTTATGACATTTTTAATAAAAGTTTAAAGTCAGAAATAAAGTCACGAAACAAAAACTCCTCAGAAAAAAATGACTAAAACAATCAGAGCTTCCAAAATAAGAGTGAAAATAAATTTCCTGTAAGCCGTTGGTAAAGTTACACTCAAAAATCAACAGCTATGATTTGGTTATTTAGGCCATAAGAGGAGAAAAATGGTTTCTTTCTTTCAGGCATTTTCACCCTCATGTTGTGTCATTTAAAAATGTAACAGCTTAAACTGTGGGACTAATTTGTATTTCTATTTATTATTCTAAATATTTTGTAAAATAATAAAAGTTAAGTTGATAAAAAAGTTAAACAAACTTAATATTGAGTTTTCTGGCTCGATGTTAAATATTTACATGATTAAAAATTCATTCAAATATTAAAAAAAACTAACTTGTTAGCTTTAAGCTAAATATGTAAATGTTCATTTTTGATATTTAAATTATTTATCTAAATATTTTTTAAAAACTAAACAGTATGAACTGTGTTTAATTTGGAACTAAATATTTGGAGCAACCGGCTCCCTGCGTGTCTGTTCTTAAGATCCATTGTGACATTTCAAAATGATTCATTTGTTTTCAGGGAAAACAGGAAAGTTTCTCATCTCACTGATCTGTGAGATGAGGTGATGTGAGCCGAGCAGCTCCATGCAGATTTAAGGTCTGAATGATGGAGGAGGGAGTTTCCTCACCATGAGGATCAGCTGGTTCTTGGCGCGCGCGGCTTTGTGAAGGGAAGTCAGGCCGTCTTTGGCCCTGAAGTCCAGATGAGCTCCTCCGTTCTTCAGAACCTTGACCATCTCCACGCCGCTGTCCAGCTGGGCCGCCGCCGTCAGCGGGCTCTCTGGAAGAAAAACACCGTTCAGGAGGAAAATCCACTTCCTGCAGCTTTCAGCACCCAGACAGTAAAAGGTTTGTTTTCTTAAGCTCAACATGGGAGACGAGTTTACAGCTGCTTCAAAACTCCTGGGAGGAAGAGCGCGATCTGAACCACAGGAGAAAACTCCGTTCAGTTCAGCACCAAACGCTCTCAGGTAGAACAAGACGCACAGCAATCCTGGTCTGAGGGAAACGAGAAGCTCCTGCTGAGGCTTACAGAACCGGATGAGCGAGAGATCAGACGGAGCAGCTAGCAAGAAAAACCAAAAACTAAAACAAAACTCAAGTAGAATGAAGACGTTCCAGTGGTTCCTCTCTGTTCCCTCTGAAGTGTTCAGAGTTTCCATTTTAAATCTCTTCCAGCTTTTTTGGGATCAGGAGGAAACTGAATCTAAAACCAGATATTATCTTCAAATAACAATTTGCTCTGAACACCATAGAGGAACAAGAAAAATAAAACAACAAACCAAAGCAGCTAAACATGGAGAGCAAAACTAAAACCAGAACATGACTGGATTATAAAACCAGTGAACTGGTCTATCAGTGAACTGGTCTATCAGTGAACTGGTCTATGAGTGAACTGGTCTATCAGTGAACTGGTCTATCAGTGAACTGGTCTATCAGTGAACTGGTGTATCAGTGAACTGGTCTATCAGTGAACTGGTCTATGAGTGAACTGGTCTATCAGTGAACTGGTTTACACATCCAGTGTGGTTCAGGCAGCATGACTGACATGGAGACTCTCCTGTTCAGAGTCTGTGGTTCTGCTCAGATCGAAGGAAGAACCTAAAATATCAACAGTTTGGACCACAGCAGGTACGGGAAGCCACACATGCCACAATTCAATAACTTAAAAAGTCCCAAAAATTAAAGCATCACATTATCTTAAGTAAATGATAACTATTTTACTATTTAAATATTTAGCCATTATTTCATTATGTAGTGATTTGATGAGAAACAAATGCATTTACTTTACGTTTCCATGTTACAGTCAGCTGGGCTAACTGCTGCTGTGATTGGCCTGCAGCTGAGTGTTGACCAATCAGAGGTTTGTTTTCAGCAGGAGTTATGAAGTTATTTCATTATGTAGTTTAGCACAGAAAGCCAGAAATAATAGTAACAAAAAAGACATTTAAATGTATCAATCAAATTCTCCCTTTTAATTACATGACATAAAACTGGATGGTAATTCATGACATATATTATATGATAGGGTTGTACTAATTTACATATTTTATAAAGATATTTGGTGCAGAACAGAATAGAGTTTAATTTAATTTAAAATACATATCTGTTGTTCCAAGTTTCAGTGCAACAGCAGCAAATACTCCCACAAAGACAGAAGATAAAGTATTTATAACAAAATGAATAGAGAATAAAATACTGTACAGTAAGGGCAAAATTTCAAAGTAAAAGCTTCCAGAGGTTCGGTGGGTTTCTCCAGATAACTGGAACCAAAAGACTTTTCCCTGATTCTCCTTCATCCTGAAATTTATCTTCAAACTTCACTTTTCTTCCCTTTAGGATTTTGATTGGATAAAGCAGGTCATCTGGTTCTTTATTAATTATGAGGCATAACAGGAAAACAGCAAAGAGGTGATTAAAGCGGCGTTGATGATGCTAAACAAGGTCATCAAAACACGACACTAGTAGACAACAAACGTGTCCCAGTTCAACATAATTAGCTTATTATGGCACCAAGCAGCCAACTTGGCCCAGAAATGATCAAATTAAAATATTTTCCAGGAAAAAGCAGCTTTATAAGGTCCAGCTCCCAGGAAAGTGTGAAATGTTTGAAAACATCTTTGAAATAAGAGCTAGAGACTGAACTCTGTTCCTGAGCTGAAATTAGTTAGGAGACGGAAATACTTTCAACTCATAAATAATAAAAGAAGCAAAGATATGAAAACATAAAGAGAGGCTCAGTGTTTGTGTCTGCAGGTGGAACCAGAGTCTGCTCCGGCGTTCCTGGAGAAAACACTCCGGATCAAAAAACAACACAGAACATCACAGAAATAACTTCAAACCGAATAAAAAATAATGAGAAAAATCCTGAAAATTACCCGATGGACATCTGATTTTTAATTCAACAGAATTACTAAAAAATAATAAAGTAACAAAACAGGCCTGGACTAAAATGATGGTATATCTAGAAAAGATTGAAAATAATTGGAGCAAATGGACGTTTTAACCTCAGCTGCTTTTAAGATGCTGAAGGAGACGTGGAGGAAAACGACAGACCTGCATGTTAAAGGTAAAGACTGTCAGGCTGTGAGCTCTGATCTGCTGAACGTCTGGAGAAGAAAACGCTCCAGAGCTGAGGCAGGTTTGAGCCGCAGAGGAGCAGCAGGCTGAGGGTTGGTGCAGAAATCATCTGATCCCTCCAAAGGTTGAGCAACAAAAGTTCAAGGTTCCATCATTATTGTCCAGCATTTTGGATACTGGTTGCTGTTCAGTGGCTCTTCAGATTACTAATGTTTCTAGTGTATTATTACTTCTGTCAGTTTAAAGTTATCACAGCGATCGTTATTGGCTTTCCCTTCATTAGCAGCAGTGGGTTTGACTCCCGCTGCTTGAGGAGCTCCGGAGGTTTGGTTTTGGTTACCAGAGGTCGTTATTTCTCCAGCAGCTCAGCCTAACTGCTCCTCATCCTCCTGCTCACCTTCATCGGTCCACTCAACGCTGCTCATTTCAAGCCCAACCGCAGCGCACAGACACTCCTGACACGTTCATTAAATAATCAGAAATAAACATAATTATGAGCCTTGGCGCTGGAGTGAAGCTAACAGCTCTTAAAGCAACACATGATGGCAGCGAGTCTCTGGCTCCCTGAGGCAACAAGATGAAGGTGGAAACGTCTGAACACGTCTGGAGCTGATCCAGACAAAAACTCGATTTATTCTCCTCAAGTCAAAGATAAAACGGTCAGAATCGTTTCCAGATGTTCTGTCCTGAAGCTCCTCCAGATCCTGGACCGATTTTACTCCACCTTCCTCTCCAGGCTGCGGTTACCACTGTTCACCTTTTCCTTCCACTCAACTTCCTTTGAAAAAGCTTTGGTGCAACTTCATGAGTTTTCAATATTTCATTTTCTCACAATATTCAAATTTTCTGAGACATTGACTTTTGGGTTTTCATAAAGACAGAATCATCAAAATAACAAGAAACGCAGGTTCCCATATTCCACTTCATATGTGATCAGTCTATATGAAATGAATGATTCTGCTGTTTTAATTTGTAATATGCTGTTATGTATAAAGACTGGCCACCTGTCCAGGTGACCCCGCCTCTCGCCCAGAACGGCCTCTGGAGAGGCAGCAGCAGCTCCTGACCCCACGAGGGACCAGGTGGGTCCGTCCGTCCGTCCGTCCGTCCATCCATCCATCCATCCATCGGATGGATGGATGTTGTGTATAAGTGAAGGTACAATAAACTTTTGCTTCTACAGTTTACACTTTGTGTTTCTGCCATCGACGGGGATTTAAATATTGTTCATTTCTGTACTAATTTAGTCTTTTTTTGTTCTGTTGCATTTGGTTTTGGTTCTGTATTTTTCAGCAGTGTGCGTTTTTCTTTTGACATGTGAATGAAAGGTTAAAAATGACCAAAATAAATAAATGAATCTAATTTAAACTAATAACATTAACCTGCACAGCGAGTTAACGGACTTAAAAAACAGACGATGTGTTTAGGGCCCGTCCGGATGTCTGTGTTTCTCCTCTGGAAGCAGGAACCACCTGCTCAGTTTGTCTTCTCAACCCGCTGACATCAGGACTCGGCTCATTACCCAGCAGCCCACTGGGCCGCCGTGTGGGGAAACTCTGAGGATGCTGCTACACAACTCCTTCATTCACATCTGGGAACCTAATCTGCACAGAAATGCTTCACTGCAGCCAGCAGGGCGGCGCTTCGCCTCGCCGGATCCACATGAGGTTCATGTTCCTGCAGCGTTGATGTGGCGTTACGATCGGCAGCAGAAAAAAACAAACTGGACGTCAGCGAATCCACCAACTAGAACCAAAGATGAACTCTTGATCTCTAACTCTAACCTGTTTTGGTCGGTGTCTTAACGGGAATCGCTGTGTTTACATCTACAGAACCGAACCAGGAGGAAACCAGACGAACATCACATGATGCTCCAGGAACATTAGTTTGATCCCGTTAGAGCTGCTGACTTTCACAAAGCCAAACTCGTTTCCAGAATCATCAGTCAGAAGTTCTGATTCTCATCATGGATCCAGTTTGTGGTGTTCATGGACAGAACTTTAGGAAGCAATATTAAAAATAATAATAAAAAAGCCGGTTCTGGTCCAGATACAAACTGATCCCCACCAGCTGCCTTACAGGCCTGGACTGTTTTATTTAAGATCTCTGCAGAGAGAGAAATCAACAGTTAGTGGCACAAACATTTGTGTCTCTGCTTCTGAAATGGGACATCAGCTTCCAGTTCAGTAGAAATCACAAACAGTCGTGTCTCGAACATTTCAGCTCATCATCTCACATTCTGACATCAGGCAGATGAAGCAGCTGCTCTTATAACGCTGCAAAGTGGATTTGAGAAACTAAAAGTGCTTAATTGAAACACGACATTTTCAAAGAAATCATGATTTTTGATCAAAAACGTTTTTTTTTCTGGGTGTGGGTTTCCCTCCAGAACCAGAACCATTTATTAGCCTCTGATAAGCAGAAGTTTTTCCAGAAGAGTTTCTGTTTGTCTCTGAGCTGCGAGTCTCTGCTGTGTTTGTGTCCAGCCTGCAGCCGTACCTCCAGTGTCACCGTCGTGGTAGTTCGGGTCAAGGCCTCGCTCCAACAGCTTCCCCACTTTGTCCACCTGGTTCTGCTGAATCAAGTCCATGAACTTCCTCAGGTTGGCCTGCACACACCACAGAGGACAAACGGGTCATCAAACCAGAACGCTGAGACAAAAGGATCCATCCTGGGACTTTCACAAAGACTGAAATACAATTAGAGATACAGGGAAAGGTCAAAAAAGGTCAAACATAAAAGTATAAAATGGCGTGGAATTGAGTTGAATGTGCAGATAAGAAGGGACAGACAGGAGGGAGGGGACGGGGAGGAGGGCGGACATCGGGGGACAGGGCAGGACGGAGCGGCTCCTTTCTGCTCGGCTCGGTTCTGTCTGCTTTCTTTTCAGGCCGTGAGATAAAAATAGATAAGAGAGCAGCTCCCAGAAGGACGGGGAGAACGAGCAGGAAGAATGAAAGAGCAGAAAAAGACGGGAAACAAAAGCTGCAGCAGCAACAAGAGGAGGAGGAAGAAGGTCCAGCGGGTCCAGTTACTCTGATTACGAATATTTACTGGGCAACTGATTAGCAGGAATAAACTGAATGAATCTGGAATCCATCACAAAAGCTTTTTATTAAAAAGCTCCTTTGTTTCCAAGGAGATTTTATCTTCATGATTTCTTGTGCAATTTGATTTTGTTGAGTCTGAAATTAAAGACAAAAATGTTTCGAGTTCTGCACCAGGCAGCCGCTTCTTCATAATTCACTAATGTTTTATTTATCGCATAGGTTCAGGGTGAATGACTCTCAGTTTCAGTTTCTAAATGGTTCTGAGACAGATAATCTGTGAAAAGATCGATCTCCCCCTCACAAGTCAGAGCCAGGAGGCGGGGCTGAGCGCTGTCAATCACTATTGTGAACGCGCTGCTCCTGGTGGAGAAACAACTTACTACTATTGGAAAACTGTTCCTTACTAGCCCTAGCATTTATTGCTAAAGCACTGCAGAGAGCAAAGGGGAGGGTGAGCAGCGCGTACATGAGGATGATTGACAGCCGTAAGACCCTCCTCCTGGCTCTGATTGGCTGTTTCTGACCAAGCCGTGTATTTATGCAGTTGGCACTGGGAAAGGGAGGGACAGGAACTGGGCATGGTGGGACAACATGGTGACAGTGTTGAAAAATATGTCTTCATAAAAGTTTCAAACCCTCCTAGAACTATTCATACCTAAGAATACTAAGATTTTAAAATACTTTTATTAAATTAAACTCCTATTTTATTTACTGCTGGTGGCGCTACTTAGCGTGGTGAGCTAACGTGTTTAGATGTTGACTGAATGTTGTAGCTGGCTGACAAAGCTCTGAGTAAACACTGATTATTTTATTATCATCTGCACTGGAAGCAGAGAATCATCCGCAGTGACTCAGTTTCCGTCAGACTGACGGCTGCAGTGACTCACCAGCGGTTCAATATCTGGAAATGTCAAAGGATCACGTTTTATTTAATGTCCCCGGTCCAGCCTGTCCCCTGAGTGTCGTCTCCTCCCTGCCTGTGTCCTGAAACACGGAGCCAGTCTGGACATTGATCTGTTGCTGCTTCTCGGCGAAGCAACAGGATTCGCTCCTGGAAATGTTGAGCTAAAATATCAGCTTTTAGAGCCAGAAATATCCCAGAGAAACATTTCTTCACATTAATAACATTTTGGAAACTTGACTGTATGTATTTATGTCCCTGTTCCATATTTATGAGCATCTTCCTCCTCTTGCCTTTCTTTTCTTCCTCTCTTCCTTCCCGTCTCTCTTCCCTGCACTCGGATGTGAAATTAGAGCTGCTGTCAGACGGTTTTACCAAGTCCTGTAGGAGAGAGCTGCCACAGACATTTATGCTTTGGCTGCACAACAAAATGACAGTGGCTGCAGGACAGCAGCCCAGAGCTGGAACCAAACAACCAGGAGGCTGAAAACTCATTTCAATTCATATAGGAGGAATGGAGGCAGGAGGAGGAGGAGTCTGCTGTTCGTCTGCCAGGAAAAAGAGCTTTTTTCCTAATAATTATCAAAAAAGAGGACAGGAGAGATGGGTGAGAACTGTTCTCCTCATTTCATTCCCTGTTAGGAAGTTCAGTTGACCAGAAACGAACCCAGACAATCTGAATCCAACCAATCAGGGGAGATTTTACACAGAAACTGTAATCTGTGATGCTTTATGTCTATTCTGGTTGGTGTGAAACAGTCCTGTCTGAGGTGTTCAGATTGCACTTCCCAGAGTCCGTCAGACTGAAGTGGGAGGAAGTGGGAGATCTTTCTCTTCATGTCTGGCTGCTCATCGCACCAGCAGGGGGCAGCAGCGTCAGCAGGGGGCAGAACCTTCAGCTCGTATTGAAGATCCAGAATCTTCATGTTAATAATGAATCGGTTCATTAAGGAGTTCCACAGGGTTTGGTCTTATTGTCTTTAATCCAGGAATATTTAAAATATTGACTGGTATGAAGTAAATATCTGCTGTTATGCTGATGATGACCAGATTTTTCACTAAGCCTGACTAATCAAACAGATGGTCAATAACTAATTCCAGTAAGACTGGGTCCTTCAGAACCACATTTAGCTGTCCCTTCATTGACCATATAATTGCATAATTTGACATTTTGAAAATAAATTTGATGAATGGAAACAAGCCAGTTATGAAAAAACTCATTTTTAGTATAAAGTTTTGGCGCTATGATGATGTGATTATTTTGCGAAACTTTAATGGAAACACTTTTTTTTTTTTGCATCGCATGAGTCACATGATCATCAGCCAGATGTTACTGCTGGCACAACCCATGAAGAAGACGACAGGAAGTGGTAGGAGGAAGACGGCGCTTTGTGTTTTTAATGACTAATCATGTGAACAAACTTATTCACATGTGATTTTAACTGCGTTTCTTATTTCATGAAAAAACTGCAATTGACAAATTGTGTATTTGGAAACACCAGGACTGGCTAGTAAACTATTTTCTCGGCTTCACTTTCCCTCCCACTGCCAGCGCAACTGTATTAATATGTATTAATATCAAAACAATATCACTGTCACAGTTTTAGCAACATATAACACAAACCAATTTCACTCACCGACATTCAGATGTCAGACGGGAAATCTCACAAATCCTCTCGACACCAAATCAGAGTAAACAAACATGGCCGACGAAGGAGAAGCAACGGTGATAGTTTGTGTTTAACGGAGGATAAAACAATATGAAGACGTCTCTAATGCGCTGGAGCTCTGTGCCATCGGCTTTGACTTAAAGGCTTGACTTATCAATAATGTGTGTGAACTTTAAACAGCTGGCTGCACAGTGGCACAGTTGGTAGAGCTGTTGCCTTGCAGCAAGAAGGTTCTGGGTTCGATTCCCGGCCCGGGGTCTTTCTGCACGGAGTTTGCATGTTCTCCCTGTGCATGCTGGGTTCTCTCCGGGTTCTCCGGCTTCCTCCCACAATCCAAAAACATGACTGTCAGGTTGATTGGCCTCTCCAAATTGTCCCTAGGTGTGAGTGTGTGAGTGCATGGTTGTTT
>CAEGAE010069682.1:0-20943 GCA_903067095.1 Girardinus metallicus | reverse complement strand
TATATGTATATATAGTAACAGTAACCTGCTACATATTGTAAATTCTTTATGTACCATAATTGTGAATTCTGAACATTGCCTGTGTCACGGCTGCTTAAAAAAAACGTCCAGTAGTCTAGCAGGAAAAGTCATAAAATTCTGCCTTCATCTTCCTCCTGCTCACTAAAACCACTAAAGTCGTCTTCTTCAGTGTGTGAATTGAACCTCCTCACACACACTTCCTCGGTCTCTCTTTAGTTGTTTCTTTAAATGTCATGTGCCGTCCTCTTCATCACGCAGCAGTCCAGCCTTTTGAAACTGTTTGATGTAAATCCATGTATTATAACATCTCTGTGTTCAAAGCATGTGAAAAAAGCAGTGGCTCATAGTCTGAAAAGTAACGTATTTTTTAATTTAAGCTTTTATACTTACATTTTATACTATTAGTAGTTTTTTTTAAGTTACCAAATGTAAAATGCATCAAATTATATTACAATTATTCCTAGATTAAATAATGTAAATTGATTCAAAATATATATGTATGTAATAATATATGTATATAAATATGTCCTAATCACCTGGAGATTTTAAGTTGAGAAAAATACAGATATAGCCCAACAGATGTTTGCTTCTGAATCTTTTTAGATTAGCAGTTATGTGTATGAGCTTCTCTGGGGTGTTGGACTTGGACGAGAGAACACTAATCAGAGGAAGCTGGAGCCAACGATGGGATTAAAGTCATAACACAAAAACAATCAGCTGGGATAAGTAGAATCTATCATCATGGGTTACCACCCCCACCCCAGCTCCTGTTAGACATAGGAAGGATAGAATGAAGCTGTCTTGCCTAGTTTAGAGTGAGAACTTTGTTACACGTCAACACGACAGAATGCTCAACTTCATTTTATAAATTGCTTTCTGTGTGGGATTTTATTTTGAGACTGATGAAGAAATTAAATGTTGCTTTGAAGATTTTTAAGAGGAAATAAATGTTTTGGTTCTGTTAGTATCCTTCAACTCTCAGATGATTATCAGTATGAATACAGTTTTCTGTGGTGTTGGGGTGATAACTGCTTCATAGTGATTACGCTTGAAGAACCATAAGAGGACAGTGTGTGGGACAGAAGATTTATTAGTTCAGTCTAATCTTGCCCTAAAGACTTGTTCACGGTTTATGGTCAGAATAGTGAACTCTTTCCATTTGGCTATGCATAAATATGCTCAAGGTCAGATTTTGTGTGTTTCTTAATGCTACGCAGCCTTACTCTGCATAAAATATCTATCACCAAACCTGTAAGTTTTTGTCTCACAGAGTAAGATGGCAGAAACCTGTGACTCTGGCTAATGTTGGTTGAGCGTTGGTTTTAAGTCAATTAAACAAAGACAAGCAGAGTGGCTTAATAACAATTACAATATTTTTTGCATTTTATATCTGCTCTTTTTAAGTTATTGCAACATTTATGGTGAAATTATTCTCATCTCTGGATCAGCCTCCCACCCCAACACCACACATCCAAATCCACTGGGAATTCCTGACTTTACCTTCAGGAAGCATTGAGCTCACAAATGATAATAGTCTTAGGTTTGGGGTTAATCAGTATCCCACCTTGTCAGTGTATATTATAAAGCTCTGCTAGCATCATCATGTCCATCTCTGCATTGATACAATATACATAGTGTTAAAATGTACCATTTTACTTTGACTATACTGGAACACTGACATGTACAGAACCAGGAATTCTGGTCCACCTCAGAAATCAGACTTTTCTTAACCACAACTGCACAGTTTGTTTTAGTTTGCATTCGAGGGATGAATTATCCTGTGTGTTTGTATGAAAATGAAAGTGTGTATACTGGCGCCTGTGTGTTTGTGTGAGAGAGTAAGAGGATTAAGGCCTGTTCACAGCCGAAGCATTTCGGACCGTCCCCTCTGTTCTTATTGACTGATGTGGAATGAACTTGCTGCTGTATTTTTATACATCTCAAATTGTGTAAAAAATTGTCCCCAAAAAATGCAAAAATGTGTATCTAACTCAACAAAGCAGAGAGCTTTCACTGTCTCTCCTCCAGATATCACAGCCTGGCCTGAATAACCTGCCTAATATCAACCTCTGCGTCTTGTATTTACTTGTATTTTCTTCTTTAGTGCGGCAGGCAGCTGCAGCACATAATGGCTTCTCGGAACAGATAGAAAGAGTGCAAGGATTTGACTATGCACAGGAAGACTCTCGGGGACACAACGAGTCTTCCTGTTTCTGTGTCCTAAAGGAGATGAAATGTACCGTCGTCGCTTATATTACAGTTAGAACTCCCCATCTTAGATTCTTCTATTAGCTTTCATGTTTCAAGTGTGTTGTGTTCAGGTTAAGCCTCTCAAACAGAAGCACAAAATATTTGTCAGCTCGAAACCATCCAATCTCTTTTAAATCCCATATCAGCTGAACCTGACAGTAGTTTCCATGCCTACCCTGGTTTCTCTCCAGATCAGCATTATCTACGCATCACATCACACAAAACCGCGTAGTAAATAACCTTATTGCTTTACCTTGCAACATGAGTCCCAGAGGAAAATATCCCCAACAAGGGAGCACTCTGGGATTGTGTTGGGGGGGTGAGAGGTTAAGACTTGTTGAATAGCTGGTAGGCGTCACACAATGAAGTGGATTAGGCGGCACTAGAAAGGGCCTTTGGGGCTTTGCTGGGGCGTTCAGCAGCTTACAGCACCTACAATAACAATGACACATTGAACAGCAAAGCAGCTCCAGCTGGGGTTGGCGAAAAGGCAAGCTGGGAGGGTAAGTGGTGGCAGTCATGGTTAGTGGTGGGAGAAGAAGAAACCCTGGGTTGATTGCGCACAGTTAACTGGGCTTTAATTCTGTGTAGAAATTAAAGTCAATTCAGTTTGTAAAACACAAAAAAACAATGGACCATTCCAAGTCTCAGTCTTTCTCAAGGACCCTCAGGAGAGGGGCGGCACAGAGCTGCAGAGGTGAGGCTCACTCTAAGCACTTATTTCTGCTTAGTGGTTGCCATCACTGGAAAAAAAAGGCTAATATTACATTTGACCTATATTCCTACAGTTACAGTTATGGGAAAAAGAAATTATACCCTCTTTCTATTCTCAGGTTTCACATATCAGGATGATAAAAATTTTGCAAACCTATGTTGTACTGCATGATTGTTTTTTGAGGCAGGAAGCTGTCTCCTTGCACTTTCTATGAGTGTTACGCTGTCTAATGTCAGTGGGAATTTGCGGGAATATTCACTCCTGTCTTAAATACTTTGAACTTCTTAAACTTTCTTTCTAGAAAAAGACCAAAAGACTGAAGCCGGATTGATAGCCGCCGATTGCAGTTGTTGTCTCTAAAGTCCCTGCTGATGTATTTCCATGCTAACAGCATCTGTACGTTTCAGAGCAGCAAACTGCCAAACTTCCTTCTTTTACAGATAATTCGTCAATCAACTTCATTGATTAGCAGCTCTTGACTGGTCCGTTCCTTTCTAAATCTCTAGGAGGAACTTAGTCTTATTTTGTTTTGGTTATGTATGATAAATAATCACAGCAATCTGTTGTGTTTTGGTACTCTGCAACTCTGAAAATTAGATTTAACCTTTATAGATCATTTATATTACTAGACTTTGAATACAGTTACATGTTTGTCCATTGTGGTTTATAAGAAGAAATCATATTCCTCTACAGACAGATTATTTATTAATAGTAAAACTATCAGCTATTAGCTTTTTCAACCATTAGTTTGCATTTGACTGGTAAGGCTTAACACTAAGTGAAAGAAAGCTGTTGAACGGTCAGCGTACCCCTCCATCTGGGATTACTTCGACGTAACTGGCCTATGTAGTATTGGGGGAATTAGAGCAGTGGGGGTGGGAGAGCTGGCAGCAGGCAGGGATAACACCACAACATGGCACATGGTGCCTGAGCTGAGATAATAATACTGCGGTTGAAAAGAGGGTTTCTGAGCCCAAGTGAGAACTCCCACTTCTTTGGTTCTCCTGTTATCAATACTAACAGTTTTTCATAATCAGAATTCCTTTTATTGTCATTGCGCACGAAAGAAAACAAAACTCTCGAAGGCAAGTCAAATTGAATAAAATAATAATAAATAAGTATATCTTAATAAATATAAAAAATATAGTAGAAACACAGAACAACTGAGATGTTAAGGAAAAATAAATAAATGTGATCAGGTTTTAGATGAATTAGCCGTGTTCAGGGTAACAACACTTTGGATAAAAACAGTCTGCTTGTTCTTGACTTTGCTGCCCTGAAGCCCCTTCCTGAGGGCAGGAGTTTGAAGAGGTGGTGGTCAGGGTATGAGGGGTCCTTGATGATGCTGCAGGCTCTCCGGAGATCTGGCCTCTAGATATAAAACAAAACAAACATTGTATGCTTAAAAAGTGTTCTTTATCAATCAGTCTCACTCCAGTAGCTGTCATATGTATGTTAGGTCATGTGAGTGCTAAAGCAACACAGAGGCTCTGCGTTTATTGCTACCATATCAGCCTAAGGTAAATTTGTTGTTTAAAACTGTGGTTGCCAGGGCAACCGAGCCAAATTTCAACATGGCTACATTATAATTTATGTGAAACTGTCATACTACTGATATTTGTAAGGGGCCAGTTGCAGCAGAATGTATTAAAAACTTAAAATATTTTAACTTTGTCTGCATTTGATCAGTACTTTTTAAAATTAAATATGTTTCAAAAATTCATACTGATGCAATTTGGCAGCATAGAAATAACAACTGATTTGATTTGACTGATGAAATAATAAGCACATAAGTGTTATCTTGAAATTCTATTTCTGTGGCCCTCCACGGGCTCGAGGGCCACATAAATTGTTATAGTGGGCCGGTTTTGGCCTGCGGGCCTTGAGTTTGACACACGAGAGCTACAGGGCTGCATGGCTCAACTTAAGTATAAATAGCTCATAATTAGAGTATTGAATACATATTTGCATTTTTCCTCGGTGTAATGCCAATACTATTGATGCTCTTAATTATTAGTGGCCCTTCTCATCGCTTTCATGCTCGGAGGACATTTTCTCCAAGTTCATTTTCGTCAGTGGTCTTGATTTTGGCCTGAAGATCCAGATACATTCAGTGGTTTTGTTCTGTTAATTTGACAAAGTGCCGTGGACAAAACCCACGTGTTCTGTTCTCATGGCCGTTGGTGATCACATCGTCCTCCTGATTTATAGATGACGGTTCTGCTGGGTCTTGGATGCTAGCCGGTGTGTGTGACTGCGTTGCAGCAGCCAGTGTGAGCCGAGCGGCCGGCAGCAGAAGGAGATTAAACACACCTGGACGTCACAATTCACTGCATGCATCACAGTCTAAATACTGCGCCTCCATTAGCTGCACGGCATTTCGTCCACACATCGACTGATATGGTTGACGGCTTGTAATAACTGTAACTAATTCCTCATGGTCAGATCTTGACCAGAGCTGCTTGGACAACCCACAGTGGTGTTTATGATAACAATGTGCGCTACAGAGAGTAAAATCTACACCATCTTTAAGATGAAAATCTGGAGACTTGTTGCAGTAATCATTTCTCTCTGCTGCATCCCTGTCCAATGAGCTTGCTTTCTTTGTGGTTCCTAGGTATCTTTTTGCATCTTTAACACAACATATGAAAAGCTGACAGACTTTTACTCTGTCAATTCATCTCCTATGTATGGTGAAGAAGGAGCTGAAGCAAAAAGAAACACTGGATAAACCAGCCGGTCTCTTATGAGTTTTATGGATTAACACAGAAATAAACAGATTATGAATATAAGTGGCTGAGTGGCTAACCATAAGGTTAGCTGGCCTCTGATTGATTGATTGATAATCCAAGTATTTTTCTTTTTTAATTCACCAATTTTAATAACTATTATAATATAGTTTCAAATTAATAGCACTAGTTTGTAAACTAATGCTGATTTTAAAACAGACTGAAATAACAGGTTAAATTCAACATTATTAATAGGTCAAATTTGTTTAAAATTGCCATTAATTAAATAATTTTCTTAATCGTGGAACATTGTTTATCAAGCAAGCAATTAAAAATATTAATTTTCTCTTCTTGCAATATATTGATGACAGTAAAATTTAAGAATCCAAACATATTTAAGTAAATCAAGCGTATCCTCCTGGTTTCAGATCAAGCTGGCCTGATGGGCCTCGTGTATTTTCTGTCTTATCAATTATTAAGGCCCACATCCATCATTGTTTTGATAAACATTTTATTTTCCTCAGTAAAATATGGTAGTGATTTTATTACACTTTCCTGAGTGAGTCAGTCTGAGTCAGATGATAGTCAGACTGCCTGTTAGCTACCAAGGCTAACATTAGCATTTGATTTAGAACTTTTATTAAGTGACAATATGTCACGACATAGTGACAGATAATCTGTGAAAAGATCGCTCTCCTCCACCTCTTCCATGCTACTGTTGCTGTCTGAAGAAGTGCACCATTCCTGAGAAAAAACAAGCAATCAGAGCCAGGAGGAGGGTCTTAGTGCTGTCAATCAAACTCACATACTCGCTGCTAAATGTGCTAATGGTGGAGCAGCACAGCCTGTCATGAGCAGCACCACATGAAGTTGTGATTGACAGCGCTAAGACCCGCCTCCTGGTTGTTTCTAGGAGGCAGATGAGCTCAATTTTTTATTCACAGATTTTCTGTCTCATACTGTCACAACATGGTTACTGTTTCAACAGATAAGAAAAAATATATATTTTTATAAAAGTTACATACCGTAGCTTTAATCCGTGCTGCTGACAGCAGGTTTCTGTTTGTGTCTCCTGCAGAGCTGCAGAGGGAGGGCAGCATCGAGACGCTCAGCAACAGCTCAGGCTCCACCAGCGGTAGCATCCCACGCAACTTCGAAGGATACCGCTCCCCTCTGCCCACCAACGAGAGCCAGCCACTCAGCCTCTTCCCCACCAACTTCCCCTGAAGCTTCGGCCCACCTGCTCAACACAAGTTCCACAGCAGCGTGAATCAGATGTGTGCTTGTTGTTGTCTTCTGTCCCACAGCTGGGACGTGAGAGGTGGCCCAGCTGGATACCTGCTCAAGATTCTATTCTGCTGTTTGGTGAAGCTTTAGCTGATTTTTTTTTTTCTTTTAATTAGCTAGTTCTAATGCCATGTTGTCCAAAAAATAACAAACCTTTTATTGTTTCCCCCACATGTTAGCTAATGTCCAAGTCGAGACGTGTTTTAAAAACCAATATTTTTTCCCGTATTCATCACTGGGAACAGTCAGGAAACATTTTTTGCTTCTTTTTTTTTTAAACTCAGCCCCACAGAATAGTCTGAGCCTGCCTGTTGCCTGTTGCCTGTTGCCTGTTGCTTGTTGCATTGTCTTTAAGTCCACTGAGCGTCCTCTATGTGTGTCGCTGATTTTTTACGGAGCGCCTATTGTGTGTCTGAGCCGTAAGAAAAGGAGGAGAAAAAGAATGTACTTCAGGCAGTGATGTGTGGCTCCACAGTGTGTGTGTGTGCGCGTATGTGTGTGCGTGTTTAAATGTGTGTGGCTGCTTTCATGGCCCCTCGCTAAATGTTTTTGATTGAATTTACTCCCTTCTTGCCTTTGATTTTCATGTAATTACATTTGACAAAAGATGCAGTAATGAGATGACACTATTACTACATTGCAGAAGTAATTTAGATGTTTACAGTATAATTGAAATATGTTTCTGAATTTGTCTAGGTGGATTCCCTCCGCTGCACTCAGCCGTTCCATGTAGTTTTGCACGCTGGTTTTGCACGCTGAACTCAGTCTTCTGTAGTTTGTTTTACATGTTTTGACCAAAATCCTAAAAAATCTGTAGATGTTTTGAACAATGTGTTTTCCTCCTGATAGCTTTTCCTTTAGCATAGAGGAACATGATTTATTTGTTACCTGTAATTTTGTTTTAATCGATGTAAAGTAATTGGATGATTTACAAACTGAGAATATTGTGCATGACAGTCATCAGGTGGACCGAAGGATCTAAAAACTGGAGAGCAAACGTTTGTTGTTGATAATAATCTAACTTTGCTTCCCAGCATTCATTAAAAGCTTAATAAAAGTAGAGAACTTTTTTTTCTATTTTTTGTGGATTGCTCCAAATGTGTTGTTTCCATTTTAACCACAGCAGTGACCATCAGCACACAGTGCAACAGGTAATTAGTACCATATTTTTAACAGGTCATAAAGTGTTGTTAAAGGGCCTTTTTATTGCCAGTGCTGGCTCTTTGTTCTGGAAGAACCAAAAAAAGAGGCTCTGTTTATTTATCTTAATCAGCTCAGTTTCAAATCCCAGAAGTCCTTTGTTCAGATTTTAACAGAATATAACACTGAGCTCAAACTTGGAGGCAGATGTAGGTGAAAGCTAACATCAGACTCCTGGCATTAAAAAGCCACCTTGAGTTGAGCCTCAGTGGAAGAGTGGAGGATCTGAAAGAGTCTATGACATTTCAATAAAAACTGAACTTGTGTTCATCTAAAAATGGTCATTTCCAGTCTGGTTTGATTGAGGAGAGAGGAGATGCTATGAGATTGTTTTCCTGCTGCAGTTCAGACTCCCATGATCAGCAAGAAGAAAACACAACTTTGAAGTCAGAAGTTAGTTTAATGGGAGACACTCTCACAACTGGTAGCAGTATAAATATACAGGATTTCACTCTTTACATTAAAGCCATGTTTCCCAATATACATGCATACAGCCTCTGTTAAATATTTGTCCTTTATTTAATTATTTTTAACAAGTATAAGTGATCGTACCTTGAAAGCATTGTATATTTTCCAAGATTACCAAAGTGTCTGTGTTTTAGCACAACTCTTAAATTCTAGTGATTGAGCATAATATGAAACTCCTGACTGAACAGAACCAGGTCCTGACAGTTAGCCCACTGAAGACCAACCACACACAGCATCATTCAGAATAGGACTGACTGCAGCAGCAGCCTCTACAAAATCTCCACACCCCTGGTAAAAATATTAAAATTTAAATGGTTAAGATTTTGACAAATCATTTTCAAACCTTTTCCACATTTAGTGACATTTCTCCTATTTAATGAAACATCAGTCTTGTTTTTAGAAGGGAAAAAAAGGAAAAGAGGGGAAAAAAGGTGGAATATTCTAATTGCGATTTTCCATAGCCTTGAAGAAATGTTTTAAATAACCAACTCCGTGTTTGTTTCATGATGCTGAAAAATAAAACTCCTCCTCATCGTCAGCTTTCTAATAAAAACAGAAAGGTTTGGGCTCGAAACTGACTTACATTTTGAATTGTTCTGAATTTAATCTGCTTTGAAATTAACTCTGGTTCCATTTAAAGAAGAAGTCACACGGTGTGTCCAGACACACCATGTTCTACAGTGGCCATGGTGTTCTTCTGTTCATACAGTGTTGTGGACTAAACATACCTTTTGGAAATGTGAAACAAAGCTTCTTTTTTTTTTTTTTTTTTTTTGCCTCTGACCAAAACACAAAATCACATGTTCTGTAACCTACCAGGCGACCCGGCTTGGACAAATATTTAAAAAACAAGTAATCAGTCAGACAAACACATATAGTGCAATTCTATTATTTTAAAGACGAACAATTATATATAATCCAAACAAATAACAGAAAAAATATATAAATTATATGTGTGTGTGGGAGGAGGGGTGCGGGTGTGTGCGTGTGTTAGACCAGGGTGAAGTGTTTTCAGTGACAGCATATAGTGTTTACTGTATTTTCCTGAGCTCCAAAGGGCATAAAATGCTCAGCAGATAGAAAATAAACATTAGAACAATGAGGTTTGTGTAAAACCCAGAAGTTTGACCTAATTGTGTTCATGTGTGTTTGGTTTGTTTTTGATTAAAAAATGTTCGTTCTTCATTCAGTGAAGTTATGAAGTTACTCGCAGTAGTTAGAGGGTCCAGACATTTTGCTCAAGTAACAGTGGTGATACTTCATGATAACACCGCTCAAGAAAAAGTTCAAAGTATGGTGAAGGAAAGCTACTAGAAGTATTTGTTGTCCAAAAAGTTACTCAAGTAAATTTAACTTAGAAAAATTAAGTACTTACTGTCCACCTCTGATAAAATAAAATTATGTAAAGGGATGATCAAAAAATGATCCGTTTTTATTTATCTTCTTTTTTTTTTTTTTTTTTTTTTTAAAGAAAGCCATGTCAAAAATTCTTTATAAAAGTAAATGAAAAAAATACAAAATTACAATAATAAAACCCTTCTTGAAATTGTGTAGCAAATTTTACTGGTATTTACATTTTTTTGTTTATAAGGAACTCCAACTCCTTGAGGAGAGACGGCCTCCTGGCAATTACCCTAAACTTATGCTTACCTGTTGCCACGGATGCCAAACATGAATTAACAAACACACTCTATCAGTTTAAAGCTTTGGACATTTATCCTTGTAGCTTTTTTGTTTTTTTCTGTTTTACATTTAGCTGAGTTTTTTTTTTGTTTGTTTTTTTTTCTTCATATTTCAGGTGGAAATTGTCTAGGAGTTTCTGAACAGTGTGTTCTTTGAGATCAAGTCATTTAACATGTTTTGATCAAAGTAAATACAAATATATTGTAACAGTTTTTAAGTGCAGCTTCACATAAACCAGGAATATCTCAGGATGGCTAAATGATTTTTTTCAAGCAGTTGTGATTGATTGAAGCTGGCATTTTTAATGTGACAGGGTGTGGCATGTGCTTCAATCTAACATAATATGTTAGCTCGACCTCTGAACTTATTGTTTACATTATGTCATGGTCCTCAACACCAGACAGTATCTACCAAAATCATCTGAACCAATGCACACAACATAAGACTGCTGCAAGGCCAAATGTTTTACTCCTTCAGTCTGTAAAGATCCTCCACCAAACTGGACAAATACATCATCGCACACACATTTGTTGTGAATTGCAGCGACATAAACAAATTTCAATAGAAAATTTAATAGAATTTTGGATTTTTTTTATTTGTAAAAAAGCAATGCAAATAATATCTTTGACTAAAGACATTTAAAAAAAAAAAAAAACTCAAAAAAGAAAGAAGGTTGTTGTGTCAATCAGTTCCATGTTGACCACCTGAGAGGACTGCTGAGCCTGAACCAGAGCTGAAACTCAAACATGGAAGCAATTAATAATCACTATTCTTTTTCACGTTTTTTTGTTCGTTGTCATTTGTAATTCTGTTTTTTAAAAAAATGAAACGAGTCGAGGTGTGAAGCAGATCAGACCAGCTCCTACCTGCAGAGGAAGCTTCCGTTCGCCGCTGCTGAACAGAATATCTGTCTTCACCGGTTCCTGGGGAGATAAATGTTGTTTAGCGTGGAGTCCGTCAACAGGAGACTCGGCGCTGTGTTTTACAACATCAGTCACCTGAGAGGCGTCTGAAGAAACGGGGCCACACAGTGGGATCTGCAGGGGCCGACGAGGACACGCTGGACACAGACTCACCTGCAGCTGCATGTGCTGCTTCAGGGGCTCCTGGGGCCTCAGTAAGTCTGACCACAAATAAGACAGAAATTAGCAATATGTTTGTACATAAAGACTGTGGGAAAGTTCGTTTTAGAAGCTCTTCAATTTACTTTGAGACAGTTATATCCACTTTCCTCAGTGACACTAATTGCTAAAGTTCACTGGCAGTTCCTGCTCTTTCTTTTTAATAAGGCTTATTAGTTTTCATAAACATCCATTTAAAATGCATCTTTGATTGTTGTAAACTCTTTATATTTTCCTTGGTCCTAAAACATAATTTGGACACAGTATGTTGTGATTCCTCATATTCTCAATAGTAAAATAAAGAAAACTTCCATCTGTTTGAAAATACAGTCTTCCTTTGTAACGGCTTTATTTTTAAAGGTAGTCAGTTTGGTGCTCAACGCAACCTGGTAGTACGGGGAGCTGGGGGACAGGCAGCTGACCCCTGACCTTAAAGTTAGCAGCAGGTTATTTTGTGGAGTAGAAACTCATGGAAATACATGGCTTTTATTATAATTATTTTTACGTATTTTTTTTTTTAGCATTTTTTTATACTGTGATATATTTATGATAGACGCCGATCTCCAGATGTGTTAAAAAAAACCTCTAAATGCTAGAATAATAAACTGAACTGCAATGTTTCATTATAGGATTTGGAGGATATATGACTTGAATTCTGTCTGTCTGCCTGATTTTTTTGTCTGTGTTATTTGTACGCGTGCGCGCGCGTGTGTGTGGGGGGGAGGGTGCGTGTGTGTGCGTGTGTGTGTGTGTGTGTGTGAATAACTGCACAGTGATGAGCCCAGCGGACTCTTCAGCTGCTGTCCGATGTTGCGCCTTGTTTCATATTTTCACATTTAGAAAAACTCCACAATTTTTTGTTTGTTCTTTTATGTTTCGCCAGGCTGAAAAACGACCTTTCAGCAGGTTGTCAGCTCTAAGGTTTTGTGATTAGAACGGAAATAATCAAACCAAACCGTCTCCATGTTGCTGAGCGCTGTTAGGATTCCCAGTCTTTTTATTCACTTATTCGACTATCATTATTTTAATCTATAATATCTCACTGTTGCGCAGGAACGCAATATATAAAAAATGATAACCAGTTTAATGGTCGATTTTCGCCGTTCGGAAATTTTTTAAAGGAACATTGCATTAAATTGTAATATTAACTCATAAGTAGAGGATGAATGCGTGTTAAAAACTGAATGTAGAGTTGTTGTTTTTTCTAGAAGTTGTTGCGCAGAGGCCGAAATGTCCTGGATCACGTTTTAGGAGGCAGAGCAGCTGGTTGAATAACTGGATATATAACAATACAATAACAAAAAATCGAGACTGGATGAATATGAAATGAGATGAAATTAGTAATCACTATAGAAACCTCATGGAAAACATTTTATATACATATATAATAGCAAATATGCTTTCTTTCCTTCTTTCTTTCTTTTTTTACTGTGTGTTTTTTAATACTCAAAAAGATCAGTTGGGCTTTTCTGAAAGAATACCGGTTTGTTTAGTTTGGGGTTTTTGTCAGCGTGCCGGACTGACTCCTCCACCTGCGGGGCCTTTCTGCAGCTCGGGGTTCAGCTCAGGCTCGCCGTGATGAGCAGAGCTGAAATGAATCCTGCTCGGTCCGCTCAGTGTGAAGGACCGAGTTTCTCTGACACTCCGTGACATTGAACCTGATCGGACCTCCTCAGACTGTCTGAGGCTGATCTCACACCTCCGTCAGGGGGGTCACCATAGCGCCCCCGCCTGGTCACCCACCTGTCGCCGGGTTTTCAAGGGAGAGCAGCAGATAGGTGGCTCATTAAGCCACTTTCACTGAAAATGTCTGCATCATTGCGGAAGTGGGTTCGTGTAGGCGTCAAACTGTTCCGCAGACAGAGCAACTCTTTTACGCTGTTTGCGCTCGTTTAAGGAAAAACAGTGGCGCTTTTCCACAAGTTGGAGCTGATTTCATGAAACCGAGAAAAGAACAGGAGCAGCAGGAGGAGGAGGAAGAGATGTAGCAGGGGAGAAGACAGGGGGAGGAGGGCTAGTCGCTATGGGTGGAGTGGGAGGGAGAAGGAGGAGGAAAAGAGAAAAGGAGGAGAAGGAGGAGGAGAGGGCCGCTGGTCCATGTGACAAGGGGAAATATGAGGGACTTTGACAGGTCTTAAACGGTCTGGCGCCAAGGCCTCAGTCTAGCCGCTAAATATAGCCAGAGAGATGATGTAGGGAGATGGGAGGAGAAGATGGAGAGATGAAAGGAAGAAGGGAACAATGTCTAGGAGAGGAACAACACAACAATACTCGTTTATGGACGAATATGGCGCAAAACCATCCGGTTGTATTGTAATTAGAGCGTCTTGGGCCCGGATCGTTGATCCAGGGGCCGCTGACGCAGACTGGAGGCGCTTTTTACGCGCATTTCCACATCTGCAACCGCACTGAGCTGTATTGAGCGGGCAAATCAAGGACACTCACGCAAAAGCTTCTGTCAACTTCCTGCATGAAAAGCATCACGCAAGCAGTTAATTCTCTTTAAATCTGAGTTCCAACTGCAGCAAGATATTCAACCTTCCAAAAACTGCTCATTCTCAGCGGTAATTCATGATAATTCCCTCTGTGTTTTATTGTTTACCGTCAGGAACAACAGTCTCTGAAAGTTAGTTTGTTTTCCGCATTTCTGCATTTCTGTTGGACACAACCAGCTCCCACATGTGCCCAAAGAGCGGGTCTAAGAAGCATATTTACTGTCTGCTTCCATTAATCCCCAACACAGAGGATGTGTTAATCTGTCAGCGCACAGCCCCGAGAACTACCAGCAGTCCTCCTTCGACTTAATGACTTTTAAATCGCGCGTAATGGAGAGTTCTCTGCCGTTTGAGGGCACAGAACAAATAAATGGTGACTAATTTGCACCAGCATTGTTGATACAATTATCCAGCTGAGTTTTGCGGCTGAAAAACCGTTATCCCCTCTCCATGTGTTGCTCATTTTTACCCTCTCAGTGAAGCACTGGTCAGCTTTTAAAACAACAAAAATCAGCTGCTCCTTCATCCCTGCCACCCAGCAGGGCTGAAGGTTCTCCTCTCAGCGGGCAGGTGCGGCCCAACTCAGGGAGAAGTGAAAGGAAACCTCCTTAGATATATTTTTACGCTCTAATGGGATTTTATGTGCCATGCATTCTCGATAAGGAATTAGAGAAATTATTTTCCAGCCCATCCTCGTGCTCTCACTCGCAGCCCTGCTTCCACCCAGACTGGTCTGGCTCTGCTGGAAGCCGCTGTCTGGCCCGCAGGCTCGCTACTTGTACGTGGCTGCAGAAACCTGGAAAAATCCGAGCAACAAGTGTGTACCACGGTGGAGATGTGCAAACAATTCACGCGGCTACATTATGCGTTCGTGTTACTGCTGCAGGATTTTTAAGAGGAGTGAATATTTAGTGTTGCCCTTTTGACGCACTTTTTTCAGCTTTATTATTATTATTTGCACATTTCTGCAAAAAGCGGCGAAATATAAAGAACAATTCGTTTGGATGCAAAAGAACACTAAAGTGCTAATTTGAGCAGTAAATATATTGATAATATTCAAAACACTTGGAGCCAATGACAGTTTGTATTTTTTAATTTTTTTTTTTTTTTAGCGGCTGTCAGCGGAAGCGGCAGAGACGCGGCTCAGTTCCAGCCTGCATAGGAAATACGCCGCCGCTTCTGACGGTCTCATTCAGGGAGAGGATCACTTTTTGTTTCTGTTTTTGTTTTCTAAGTGACGCCTGTGGCCCGAGCAGAGCAGCTGCTTCTCCGAAAAGAACGAAAAGGAAAAAAAAAAAAAAAAAAAAAAAAAGACAGCTCACATCTGACACCGAGTCATGACCGAGGCGGAGAAGTGGAGCGGAGCCGCAGATGAGGCAGCAGAGGGGGCCGGAGGGGCTCGCACATGCAACACTTCAGGGTAAATACAAAGAGACAGGAGATTGTTCTCGTTGCGGTGCATCAGCCGACTGGCGCCGGGCGGCTCGCTAACAACCCGAGTCCGAGTTCAGCAGGAACCGCAGCGCAGCGCGGCGCTGTTCCTGCGGAGGCTCAGCGGAGCAGGGCGTCCGGAGGCCGGTGAGTGCGGGGAGAGCCATCCCCGCACAGTCCGCACCGTTTAACCCGATCCAAGCCGCCGGAGACCCCGCGCTGCCACGGCCTGTTGTCGGATCCCACTCAGCACTAAATCATGTCATCGCCGCGCCTGTTTGATGTGGAAGTAGAAGCGACGCAGAAGGAAACATCAGCGCGATGCTGAGCGGCAACAACACAAGTCCAATCACACAAAGATGGTCTAGAAATACAAGAAACTTCAATAAACTTTCAGCTGCTAAACAAGGAAGAATTTCACTGAAGTGGACACTCACCGCTTTCTTCCTCCCTGAATTTTCCCTCAGACTATATTCATCGTGAATCTTTTCGTTTCCTCTTTTTTTCTTTTTTTTTTTTTTTTTTTTTTGAACGCAGCTTGTGCCTCTTCCAGCCCTCAGGGCACCGCTGCCGCTGCCGCTGCCTCCCCGACACCTTGACCAGGAAACACGGCCAGGCTGAGCTGCTCTCCCCCCGAAGAGGCTGGGGATGTTTGAGGCGAGGCACAGCTAACCCTACCCGGCACAGTGTGAAGCAAATCCACCCTAAGCGCAATAAGCAGCCGCCCAATAACTACAGTGTGTGTTAATATGGAGAGCGGCTGCGGAGAGCAGCGATTCTGGGAGATCAGTCTCTCCGGATTGCTCAGATAGCTGCGACTCGAGGATTTCCTGTTCTGAAACACTGACAGTGAAGCAGCGGAGCTGTTCTCCAGCTCAGAGGTGAGTATGTAGACAATGAGTCTGTGGACAGGTTGCTTTTTTTCCGGAGGCGACGTTGTAAAAACGCAAGCCGAGAGAGATGATGCCTCCACCGGCCAAGCACTGAGGGCTGACCCGGTGTTTGGCTTGGAAATGGGGGTGGGATTTCCCGATCTTTCCTGTCATTGGTTAATATTTTATTCTGTTGACATGTTTTCTTACTGCTAATGCTTCCGACACCTTCTTGCCCCTCCACCCCTCCTTCTCTCCTCTCCTAGAGTCTGGCCGGAGCTGTCAGAACCACGCCTATAGGGGCCCACAATTGGTCCAGAAAGCGTAAAATCAGCAATCAAAGGGGCTTGGTTCATTAGTGCTGGGGATGGAGGCAGGAAGGACATGTGAGATAGTAACAGATCAGCAGTGAACAGGGCCACATCTCTTCAGTCAGGGTGGAATGACTGAAGTAGAGGAGACATAGCGCAGCCGGGCTGAGCCGTCACAGCGCCGCCGACACTGAAGGACGCAGCTGAGGAACCGAAGGAGGAAAAAAGACAACAGCAACAACTCTGGTCTGTTTTTTTCTACCCGACAACACGTCGAGTGTTTTGGCAAGAGGCTGCAGCCGCCTGCGCCGCTTTAAAGAAATTATCTGCCGTCGAAGCGCAGAGCTACACTGGCTCCGGGTCGGGGCGGAGATACCACTAAAACATCCATCGTTGTTTCACTTCGCTTTTTGTGGATGCACCGATGAGAGATCCAGTTTTCACAGGGACTGCGATGGCTTATCACCCTTTCCACCCACACCGGCCGACCGACTTCCCCATGTCCGCCTTTCTAGCGGCCGCGCAGCCTTCCTTCTTCCCGGCGCTCAGCCTTCCTCCCGGGGCGCTCACCAAGCCTATCCCGGAGCACGGCCTGGCCGGGGCGGCGGAGGCTGGACTCCACCCGGCCCTCAGCCACCATCAGGCGGCTCATCTCCGCAGCATGAAGAGCCTGGAGCCCGAGGAGGAAGTGGATGACGACCCCAAAGTAACGCTGGAAGCCAAGGATCTTTGGGACCAGTTTCATAAACTCGGAACGGAGATGGTTATTACCAAGTCTGGAAGGTAAGAATTCCTCCGAGTTCTAATCAATCCTCAAAGCGAGTCTCAGTTTTCCTATAGAAAAGTCGTTTCAAGACAAAATAAATAAATACTAAAACTTGTAAGATTTAAGCTGGCAGCAAACAGTAAATGCTGCGTTAGGCCTTCACCAACAGATGGTTAGTCTGAGCTGCTGGCCACCAGAATCCAAACCAAGACAGCACTTGAAGAACACAACAGATTTAGCTCAAACTAACCCAAAACCTACTACTTTAAATGTAGTTTCTGTTCTGTTTTTTATTCTTTATTTTTTTGTTTTCTTTTTTTCTTTTTTTACTTATGCTTTGTTTTTGTAATGTTAGCTTCGTGGGGCTAAAACTGTGTCTTATGTACAAACACAGCCTAGTTTCGCCCATCCCAGGGTTCAGAGTGCATATTTGCGGTATTTTGGGGGGATTGTTGTTCTGAGCTTTTATCGGGTTTTATCTTTCAAACTGCATTCATGGAGACAGCAGAGCTTCTGGCTTTTATAAACAGGCTGTCACTTCAAAACGCAGGGAGGTGAAGCAGTGTGCTCATAAATACACTGCTGGACAACACACTCAAACACACACACGCACGCACACACACACACACACACACACACAGAAAGAGAGAGATGAACAGACACACTGTGGATTTTTCCCTGTAATAAAATCAAATGGGATAGCTGCTGTGGTTTTCCTGCGTCGCAGCGCCGCGGTGACTTCCCCTGTTTCTCCTCTGCAGAAGGATGTTTCCCCCGTTTAAGGTGCGGATAAACGGCCTAGATAAAAAAGCCAAATACATCCTGCTGATGGACATCGTGGCGGCGGACGACTGCCGCTACAAGTTCCACAACTCTCGCTGGATGGTTGCGGGCAAGGCCGACCCGGAGATGCCTAAGAGGATGTACATCCACCCGGATAGCCCGGCCACCGGCGAGCAGTGGATGGCCAAGCCTGTTGCTTTCCACAAACTCAAGCTGACCAACAACATTTCGGACAAGCACGGATTTGTAAGTAGCCTAAATCAGCGTGAAAGTGGCTGGCTTGGTGGAATTATTCGTTTTATGTGCGCACGTGGGAGTTCGGGCTAGATGTAATGGTGTTAGTGGTGAAGTTTAGGTCAGGAAACAGTTTTATGATTTGGAAAGTGGGTCAAAGAAAAAAAAATGTCAGCGACGGGAAAAACAGCTGGGACGTTGCTTCATTACTAAATATACAAATCAAACAAAAGTTCTTCAAAATCCAAATTCAAATATTATCTCCTTGTCCACACGAGTCCAAGTCTGTTGACAGAGATTATTCCTCCCATCGCAGCTCGGCTGTGTTTTCCTGCTCCTGCTCGGCAGGCTCCTCGGATCCCTGCTGCCGCCGCTGGGAGGAAGAAAAGGGAAGAGAGAAAAAATGATCCGGGCCTAGAGTTAGCGGGATTAGGTGGTGTGTTGTCGAATCGGGTCAGAGGCAAACGAAATGAAATGTGTGTGGACGGCAGAGAAGCCTGTTACCCAATAATATATTATAATATGTCAACTTACTAATATGACCCGTATGCGTTGTATTTTATTCGAGTGAAATGTTTTAAAGAGTCCGGGCTGCAGGAGCAAACAGAACTGCAAGTCGTTATGAAAGCTGCTGCAGGACTTTTGTGTTCTTGCTTTTAAATGTGGCTGTGTTGGTTGGAAATATTCTACAAAATTAGCATAATACGTTTCACATTTATTGCTGGTTTTATTTAGAACTTCAACAAATATTTGATGTCAAATTTCATATGAATGCGTTTAAAATAATCGTCGAAATAATCTCCAAAATTCTAGCTAAATATCTATAATTTCAATGGATTTTTTTTTCCCAATAAAAATTGAAAAATGTATATTTTTTTCCCCCTCCTGTGGTTCTGATCCCTTATGACAGCATGTGTGGCCTGCTCTGCTTCTGTCCCTTTACCCTGAACTAATTACAGACAAGTGTTATGTGGCCAGTAATTATAACAGCGCGCTGGATGATCCACCTCTGCATATTTAGCCTCAGCCATGCTCCGATATTTACGCCAAAGCTGTGCTTCTTTGTGTGTGTTGGTCCAGACCATCCTGAACTCCATGCACAAGTACCAGCCCAGGTTCCACATAGTGCGGGCCAACGACATCCTGAAGCTGCCCTACAGCACCTTCAGAACCTACGTGTTCCCAGAGACTGAGTTCGTGGCGGTGACGGCCTACCAGAACGACAAGGTGAGCCGCTGCCGCCGCAGCTTGCAACGTCCGCCGGCGGCCACTAATATGGCCGCTATGGTTTGCATAATAAATGTCCTACATGCATCCACCTCCCCTCCCCCCACCACCGCCGCCAAAAACCCTGAAGACTTAATCTGATTTTGTAGGTCGCCTAATTTTCCTGCTTAGGACTCCCATGTTCCACTTGCTTTTTTTAATTGCTTGGATTTGTGTGTGGAGAAGATTTATCTCACAGGGTCTTGGCCGCGTGGACGCATAACAGAAGGATAAGATGCATAATAAACAAATTGGTCGAATAAATATTACAAAACAGTGTTTGGTTCATTTTTGGCTTCAAGTAGAATCAATTTGATCTTATTTATTTATTTATTTATTTATTTATTTATTTATTTATTTATTTAGTCTAGTATTCATGCCTATTGAGTAACATTACTGTCATTTCGGAGCTCACTTTGTGCGCCTTTATGTCGGGTCGTGAGGGTAATTTGGGATTGTGTCCGGACGGGTGGAATCGGAGGTGTGTTTCTGGAGGGGGGGGGCGGAGGGGGTTCTTTGTAAAAGTTTGTGGTAAAGAGTCACCATCGATTAGAGGTCCAGGATAGACGGGAGCTGCTGGACATTCCGACTGAAAAATGCCTGAAGCCTTTTTATTAGCTGAGCTCTGAGGGCCTCCAGGAGCCCCGAAGAAAACAGACATTTTTTTTCTGCTCCGTGTCCGGTCACAGGTCGACACACACCCGGTCTGGTTCAGAACACATGGCATTCGCAACTGCATCCAAATCGCATTATTAATTATTGTGATACTAATCATTTGTTGCAGTATGGCACCATTTTCCCTGCTGACGATCAAAGACTCATCAAGGCCCATAACGAATGTTTCGTCGTAGAATTTCTCTCTGGGGGCCGATAAGAATAACGCCCCCATTTTACACCTTTATTAATAATGCAAATCCAGGCAGCGGTGGCTGCTGCCCGGCTCTCGGCCTGTGTTAATCCCAGCCGTTTTCCTTCAATAAGAACCAGCTGGCGGAACCAACTGTGCTTCATTTAATTGTAGGCTGAGTGTAATAAACGTGTTCTTGTTCTTGTTTGTGTTTTTTTTTTTTTTTTGGGGCAGATAACGCAGCTGAAAATTGACAACAACCCTTTCGCTAAAGGATTCAGAGACACTGGCAACGGCAGGAGAGAGAAACGGTACGGAACCACCACCTGCTAAATCAGTGCATGTGCGCATGCGCGTCATCCTTCCTGTTTTATACCAGGCGTCAGAATTATTATTATTATTATTATTATTATTATTATTATTATTATTATTATTATTATTATTATTATTATTATTATTATTAT
>CAEGAE010069681.1:0-52143 GCA_903067095.1 Girardinus metallicus | reverse complement strand
CTCTGAGCTACAGGGATCCAGTGAAGGACTTTAGAACTGGTGTTATGTGGTCTACTTCCTGGTTTTAGTGAGAACGTGAGCAGCAGCGTTCTGGATCAGCTGCAGCTGTTTGATTGGTTTGTTGGACAGACCTGTGAAGACGTTGTTGCAGTGATCAATGCAATTATAATTATATAAATATAAGATTGCTCTCATTATTTATTAATGTTTAAATGGGATTTCACCAGACTATCTCAAGGACCTTCTTATTCCATATTCATCTTCACGTTCATTATGGCCACAGAACAGTCATTTTTTCCAACTTTCACAGACTAAATGAAGGACCATGGGAGATGGAGCTTTCTGCGTGGCTGCCCCCGCCTCTGGAACTCTGTCTCCCACCATAACAGCTCCACAATCACTGGCTCACTTTAAAAGAGGCTTAAAGACTTTTCTATTTAAACATGCCTATTCTATGTCTGCATGAGTTTATCATTGGTTTTAACTTTTATACATTTTTTTAAACATGCTTTGATTGTTATTCTCTGTGATTACACAAATGTAACACTGTGATTCTTTTGTTAATAAAAAGCATGTTACAAATTTAATTCATTATTATTATTATTATCATAAAACCACAGAGGTTGAGTTCACCCTGCAAAATGAACAACTCAAATATCATCATTAAAAACTACAGAACAATGTGGAATTCATCTGTAGATTACAGCAATTAATGTGAAGTTGAACTTCGATGTGGATTGTGACGTTCCTTTGACATTACTCACATTTAATTGTGCAAATGTGTGTGTCTGCGTGCGTTTTCTACCATGCTCTTAGGATGTATATCAGGTCTCTCTAGCGCCACGGTGATGCAGTTCAGAAAAATGAAAAGCAGGACGATGTGATCAAACATCTTGTGACTTATAACCTTCTGACACCACAGCCTCAGCCTAAAGAGAGACACAATCAGAAGAAAAACAACATCAGCTTCACACAAAACACATGGATCATTTCTTTCACAACCCAGTGTCCACACACAGTGCACACTTACACTTTCACTTCCTTTAATTGAAAAGAGTGAAAACTGAATTACTAAGGGTTAGCTACAAAATTCACAAGTTCACCGTGAATGTTCACACTTGCTGCGGTTTAACCACCCAGACTATTCAGGAGACTATCATTGGCATGTGTGTTTCCATGAGTGTGTGTGGTATTTCTTTTCTCTGTTGTTTTTTGTTCATTTACTCATTTTGTGGAGCGAACAGATACAGTGACCACTCTTCATGTTCTCTGCACCACAGAGGTTCATATGGCTCCAGCATCTTCTTCAGCCTCTTACATAAACTCTGCAAAAAGCACACAAATACACACACACACACACATCAATTGCAGAATGGTTGCATGCCTTGATGCACCAATACATGGAAAATAATTTATTATTTTATAGTACACATTCATTAAATGGTCATTGTTTTAAAATGTTTATTGCTGCAAATAAATGTTAATATTCAAATTGCCAAAAATCCCAACTCACCTCAGGTTGCAACTTTTTTATCAATATTTCTGCTTAAACGTGATTTTACATGTTCTGATTTGGTATAAGGAATTGGTTATTTTTCTTTCACCTCTTCAGTGTCTTCCTCATCATGATCACTGTGGAAATATGATGTGGCCTTGTCATAGCCCAGCTCTGGAAGGTGAAAGGTGGTGCCATTGCAGTCTGGTGAGAGCAGCGTGGGAACCTGCAGGTGGTCCGACTGGTCCAGAGACTGCTCCCTGCTGCTGGGGCTGGAGCACGACAGGAGGGACTCCATCTCCCCCGACTGGCTCCTCCGGTGCAGGCTGGGAGCTCTGCCGCTGCTCGTCCAGCTGGAGCGCCGGCTCTCCGGACTGCCATCCCATAGAGACTCCAGGGGCAGAAAAATAACTTGGAAGACATCTCTCGCAGCATTTTCATTCTACCCTACTTAGATTCCTGGATACTATAGGTGTTCTAAAATAATAATACAATACTATTTAGATAAATATTCAGATTATTCAGAAAAAGTTCAGACCTAATATTTTTTGTAATTTGATTCCAAAGAGCCAAACCCGCTGAAATATTTTAAATGACCTTTATCTATTACTCAGGTAAAAAAAACAACAAAAAAAAAACAAGTTTTTACCTGGTGAGGAAACATTTGGTTTTAATCACCTTTAGTCTTGATCACTGTTTCCTGGATGCAATGAATTGATTTGAATTAACTTCTTATTTGAATGGGACAGTGCATATTATTGAACATATAATATTGCCATAAATACACCTGACATAAAAAATAATAATACAATAAAGAGGTTTATTTTTATGTTTTTTAGTTTCAAGGTCAAGTCAAATAGTCAAAATTGAAATAAACAACAGGACAGAATTAGATTATTTTTTTAATTTTTCAGGTTTATGTGACTAAGAAATTTTTGGGTAATGTAATGACACCTGCACTTATTCAACACATCCAAGCCAAGAGGAAATAGTCTGAACCAGTTTAGACCAAGCAAACTGCCTAGTTTGATAGTGGTCAGGTTCATAATCAGATGTAAAATATCTGTCAGAAAGCATCAGCAGAAACTACAGCTTCACTCAAGCAGTAAAAAACTCATTTAATCCTTCTTCTAGTTGTGACATTGATGTAATAATATCAATGCATGGAAAAAGACTGTATTTTCTCATTTATTCCTTCGTGTGAAGGTGCATGATTATGTAACTCAGATATGAACCGAACTACATAGAGCTGCTTCTGCTGTTTTTGTTTGTCAATATTGGGTAAAACAGGTGTACTTCTTCTAAACTGAATTTAATAAATCACATTTACACCAAATTAACACCAAAATTAGCATTCATCTCTGTTGACCATTTAGACATTGCTTTGGCAAATTTTTAACAACAAAAAAAGCTCAATGGTGACATGACAAACATACGTTATTTGTTGTGTGTGGCAGATTGATATCTGCAATGTGAAATGCAGATATCAATCTGCATTACAGAAGTAATGTCAGAAGTTTACATAAGCAGACAAAGTAGATAAAAATCCTTGTTAAAGTAATTTCTTGTATTTGAGTGATTAACAGCCAGACCTTAGAAGGGCAGAAAACACAATGTATTAAAGAGACTGAACTTTAAACTGTAAACTGTGATCCATCCTGAGTCACAGTTTACAGTGACTCAGGATGGGTTCAGCCTTTATGCTTGCTCATGTTTCTGTGACCAAAAGAGCAAGAATTTCAGCTATACTGGAAATGATGGTTTGAATTTAGAAAAAGGCATGTGCATGAACTCACCTGAGGCACTATCCATTAAAAGTGATATTTAAATCAGGAGAACATTGCGTCCTTTCTTTCTTGAGGGTTTCGTGGTTCACTAAATCAAAATTTGATGGTAGTAAAAAACCAGAAAAAAAACTTTGACTGGTTTCAAAATATTTACTTTGACAAATGTTTCAAATGACTTACAAATATAGCAATTTTAGGGGAATAACAGAAATTAAAATTATTTTTCTAGAAACTCATTGCAGGATTTAGAGATGCATGTTAATATTGACAGAACTTTATTTGCTTTTTAAAAATTGACTTTCTCTTGTACAGTTTTAGTAAACCGGAACTGCTGTGTAGAAATATTAAATATTATCTTGTCCAGCCTTACCAGCGACCTCTGTTCCAAATTGTTGACCTCCATGGAAACTCCACTCGGCCTGCGGGACTGGTTGGAGTTTATGTTGGGTGTGGCTGCAGTGTGTGTGATGATGGGCAGCGGAGGAAGAGCGGGGTGAGGCATGGAGGCTTTGGGGTTCAGGAGACCATTGGGGCTCAGCATCATAGCCTGGATCTTAAGTTCTGCATTGCAGAAGAAACAGGGAAAATTATCATGAAAACATCCAAAAACTCGATCACAGAAATCAGTCAATCAAATTTTATTTGCATAGCACATTTCAGCAGCAAAGCATTTCAAAGTGCTTTACATCATAAAAACACAAAAACACAAAGTCATGCAACATAGAATCAACAATCAAAATATTACATTAAATTTGTAATTGATTACATTTCAAATCAACTCTAAACAGGTGAGTTTTTAGTCGAAATTTAAAGGTACTCAGTGTTACAGGTGTTTTACAGTTTTCTGGAAGTTTGTTCCAGATTTGTGGTGCATAGAAGCTGAATGCTGCTTCTCCTCGTTTGGTTCTGGTTCTGGGGATGCAGAGCAGAACCAGACAACCTGAGGGGTCTAGAAGGTTGGTAGAACAACAGCAGATCTTTAATGTATTGTGGTGCTAAACCGTTCAGTGATTTATAAACTAACAGAATATTAATGAGGACTGAGGTTACAAATGAAAAACCCAAAGATGTCAGAAGCTATGTTTACATCGAATTGTCACATGAACTTTTGAAATGTTGCAAAAAAGAAAAAGGCGAATTAGGTTTATGTCCATCTGCTGGTTTGGAGAGAATTAACCAGGCTACGCAAGGTGTACCTTCGTCATGGGTTGACGCTATGCATGGCTGTAATAAACAATATGCAGAAGTCGCAAGCTAGCATGGACCACACATATCAAAAATATTGAGAGTATGAAGTCTGGCCTCTGGTAAGGCACAGACCCACCAGTGGATTGGAAAGTTTGCTACGTCAGAAGTTATTCGGCAAATGTGTTTTTGTCTCCCCTTTTGCGCATTAACTCTTTTTCTGAAAAACCAAAAACAACGTCAAGCAGCAAAAGTGTTTTTGCAAAATTGAGTAACTTATTCCTAACTTTGCCATTTCGGCCAACCATTTCTAATAAGATACATTACAAAAAATAAAAAAACATTGAGAGAAACATGGTTGGTGAGGGTTGGGGTCCAGATTTTCTTTTTCGGTGTAAGTGATTTCCAAGAGATGTGTGGGCAATGGGAAGACTGCCAGGTGAGGGAAACTATGGGGTTAGGGTGTGGACCTTATCACAAGGAATAAGTAATGTAGAAACTCAGAAGAAGAAAATACAAGCCTAGATTACCATGATGGTATAATATGACAGTGATAGAAGGTCCTGTTGGTCTACTGTAAGATAATAAGACTTGAGAAACTGCAGGTCAGCAAGCAGCTCCTCTGGTACAACCTTACAAATGTAGAAGGCAGATCTGGCCTTGGCTGTACTATGTAACGAGACTATCTGAAGACACGCAGACCAAGACAGCCAAAAGCAAAGATTCGCCAGAAAGTGATTTTTTTTTTTTAATGTAAAGATTACAGCTGCTACAGCTTTAATACATGAAAACATTCTACAAGTCCTTGGATAAAAGTTTGGATATTTAGGGAAAGGCTACACTTTTTGCCTTCAAGAATGCGGAACAGCTTATAAGTAGGGCATAAGCTCATGCAACACCACTAATCAGTCATCCTACACATCATTTCGTGGTTCAGACCATTTAATGCTTTACCTAATTTGAAGAAGAAATGGCAGATTTTTGCTTAAGTTTTAAACCTTTTACCAGTCTAAAGCAGAATTATGTTTGACAACTCAGCTCTGGTTGTTTTACACTTTGACTATGCCCTTGGCAAGTGTAATGTCTGTAAAACAGGTGTTTCACCAAATCCCACATGAACTCCGTTTTATAACTTTTTACCCAAGTCTCCTGACAGCGAGTCAGAACGGACAGTGTAAATTAGATCAGAAGGACCGTGTCTCTCTACGGATCTGTTGCCATGGCGCCATTCTTTTACTCTGCATTTTACAGGTTGTAAATGAGGCCACTTCTGACCCTCAAAATAATTAATAGGGTAGATAGAATGAATGAATAATTAGGTCAGCCTGTAAGGTCACGGCCATCGGGAGCAAGAGTGTTAACAAGACAAAAAGAAGCTACCGCCGTGTACAAAGATTCCCGCTGTTCGCTGCCAAAGTGGTGAGAGGATGTTCATTTCACCTCGCCCCTTTCACAGTGTGACCTCACCAATTTGCATCCACTTTCAGCCGTCACTCTCGATTAAACCCGCAGGTGAAGGAGTGAGAGGCGGACTCTCGCTCCGGGAGAAGAAAACCTGGAGTTTAGTTGGGTTTTGTTAATTAACCGCGTTGTCCTCGAAGCAGCAGAGTCTTCAACGTTCTGCCCTACGCTGGAAGCCGGGAGGTTTTGGCTCAGCCGAACTTCCTCAGTGGGGGGTTTCTTTCAATTCTGGTCCAAGACCGTAGAGAAGTCAGAAGCCTGCTACTGTCCATCACCAGTGGACGAAAGCCAACTGTGACTTCAGAATGCACCATGACTGGATCCAGTTTCACTAACTACACTTTTTTTTCCCCATTTATGTAAGCTTCCCCGGGTATCAACACATGTAATGTCTTTGTGGATAAAAACACAGCAACTTCTTCAAACAATTAAACCGCCGATGAACTACTCGCTATTTGTAAGGAAATCTGCAATCAAAGTACCTCTTCGGATATTCTGATTACTGGTCGGACAATGTTGCTAATTTAGATTCGCCGAGCATCGGCCCTGTGAAAATGAATCCCTGATTAGAGGTCAGAGGAGAATGACAGAAAAGAATGCATCAGAGCAAATCAGATAAATCCAACCGTCGCGTCGTTCTCACATCCAGCCCCCACAGTATGCCCCTCCGACCCCCTCTTCCTCCCAACCGGGCTGCCACAGGCCGAGTCGCCATGACTCACTCACACACGCTCATCAGATTTTCCTACGTTCAGTTTGCCTCATTTCTGTCCGTCTGTTTGTGCTGAATATTTAATGCAGAGTCACAGAGTTTCATTTCCTAATGTCAACACCCACACAAACTGTCACACAATTGCTCAACTGGGAACAATACCAAGAGACAGACACGCAGGAAAGAGAAACAGTTTCCCTGCAGTGGATTTGAACTGTTCGGCGTTCGTTGAGCTCCGATTTGCCACGGCTCTGTATTGTGGTTATTTCCAGGTTTTGATTTGTAGCGCAGCATGTACAGGTTCACCTTTTTCTGTAGATGGCTGTTTTTAAGATTGTCTAATTCAAATGTGCTCCTAATGCCTAAAGACTAAACAAACTAAACCTTGATGTTTCAAAGCCATCCAGATTTATTCAAACTGTAAAATTGCCTCTTTTTTAAGCACAGATTGTAAGATTTGTAGCCGATGCTACAAAAAGTGTTGCTAGCAACAGCCAGTTGTGACGTTCTCAGTACTGTCAAATCGTTAAGGCCCTGATTATCCTGTTTTGTTTAGTTTTTTTTAAAATAAATACTACATATTACAAAACATACATAGATTAAAAAATGCGGATGCAAAATGTGCTTCTCCAAAGCTAAGGTATGCATTGCAGTTGACAGGGCAACCTGAGAAATATCTTTCTTCCTTCCGTGTAAGAGTCCGAAACAGAGATACCAGCTGTCAAGCAAACACTCATAATAGCTGACACTTGCTTCATTCTCTTACACTTATTTCATCACATGAAGTCATGCTGAGATCAAGTAGATAGCACTTTCTAAGACAGATTTTACTTCAATGAGAAGTCTTGTGGCACCTTACGCCATAGCTTAGATCTATTCTTAATCCCCGGTTTCTTCTTACAGTACAATGAAATGTAGCAAGTCGGTTTGTTTTAAGGGATTCCATTGATTGTCTGTTCCTTTTAGTAATCAAATAAACACTATAACAGCAAAAACAAGTCTTTTTTTGGCATTTTGTTAGCTCTACCCAGGTATGTAGTTTAATTTTAAAACCATATGTACGTAATGAAAGTTCAATTTTATTCCTTCAGTGAATTAAGTAGTTTAAACAACATTCTCTGTAATTGTCATGAAGGCAGAAATTGTTTCTAAATTAAATTAAATTAATTAAAGCTTAGTGAAATTGATAAACTGGCATTGTCTAAGATACAATAATTGTTTGAACTTTAAAACAAGATTCAAACAGAGGTGAAATTTCTTCTGCCTAATGTCTAACCAGCTGTAGATTGCTATTTAATGCTGTTGCCTATATAGACTAACTGCTTTATCTTTTAATTAAGTTGAACTTCCAGTCATTTCAAATCCTTGACATTGCACGGCCATTTGAATTCACTGCTGGTCTGATTTACAGCCTTGACTTTGCAATCACTTGTATCTCTATAACAACATTGTGTACTGCCTTTCATTTATGCTGTTTTGAATAAATACCTTTTCAGAACCTTTCTATCCAGAAGTTAAAATTATTTATTCTCATGCTATTTTACCCAGAAACCCTGTCTGAACTGATGTAAGACTGACTCACCTCAACAAACTCAATGCTCGACCTTTTGAGCATTGCATTGTCAGTACAAGATGAACACGCACACACAATGTAGACAACCAGGTGTGGCGATGATGTTGTTCAATAAGACAATTTAAAAATGTGTCTAGAAACACCAACAGACGGGAAGACAGAAAACTGTCTGACCTTCTTTACAGTGTACTTCATTTTACATGATTTTCTTCAATGCGTCTCCACAATGTGGCTGCCAAAACAATCCCCTTTGAAAACGCTTGAGCCGACGTTGTCGTACTATGACGTGCTTTCAAAAGCAACACTGGCATTCTGAATTCAGAGAGTGACAGTAGGTGCCTTTGATGATAAAAGAGTTGTGCTTGTGCCAAACTTCACTAAGCTAAAGTTTTCAGCCCGACAAATACTACATTGGCACCTCAACGTTGAAAATTTGCAAGCTAACTTCATCTCACTTTACCTTAGTTACACAGGTAAAACTGAGATTTCAAAAAGACATGTGGCCCAAATTAAAGAATTTTTAAGTCAAGGCTCATTTGCACTTCAGATCCATTTCATATCTTGAGTGTATCCAGACAATAACTTTTAGCAATATCCAACTCTATGTTGCTAATGGTAGCACCCCTAACACACTACTGCATGTCTCCAAAAAGAAAAATACAAACTGTGATATAAAAAGGTCCCAGCATCACCTTAAAAACCATTTGACACTGTAGCATACACAACTTGATCATCTGCTATGTCAGACTACCGGACAGCAAAAGCCTCTCACCGTTTACACCACATTTATAGCCAACAGCTACAGAATCAACCAAGCCTTCACCAGAATATTACAGCAAAGATCTAAAATTAATATTGTTTAAGCTCACCAATGAAGGTTTGACGCTAGAGACCAAAAATTATACATCTTTTTGACCATTTAGGGGCACTCACACTGCATTAATGTTTCATTCCTTAGAAGGTCAACTGATCCTAAATAAACAACATGGTGGCAGTGCAGAAAAGTAAGGCATCCCATCTTCTTGGAGCAGAATTTTGTGAGTTCCACACAACTGACTCCATTACACATGCACTATTCAGAACAGGGCTGCATTAAAAGTATGGTAATTCTTTAAAAGAATAACCAGATCTACACGAAAATATTTATTCCTTCTGAATGATCTGAGCTCATAGAAATCTTTAAATGGCTGTGGAAGATTAGGAAGCCATTGTATTGTTTCCACAAAAACATTGTGAAAATTGTAAAAAAAAAATAAATAAAAAAGCTACTTAGTAGGTCCTATTCAAGCTAAACAAATATGTTAAAAGTCAGATTTGTTCAGTCAACCAAACTACCTTTTAACCACATTCAGCCAAAGTAGAATGCCTGTCATTTTCACTTTTCATCCATATCTTAATGTTCTTTAAGGGTAATTTTCTCCTTATAATGAACCTGTGTTGCAGGAATTGAAGAGTTTTACTTTGGATTACAGGCTCCTCTGTAAAGAACTGGAAGGCTAGTTTTACGTCAGCAGTCTATTATGAGATGAAATGAGAAGGAAATGTATAGAAAAAGAAAACAGGAATCTCAAACCGTGACAAGTCAAGCAACAACTACCTGGCGTCTGAGAAGCTTAAGCTAATTATAAATTCACTCCAACAAGGTAAGCAGTTAACCTCAGAAACCCCAAGGAGCAGAACTCGTTCTTAATGTACAGCACAGGCACAGCCAATATAAAGCAGTCCTGCAAACTGATTTGGGGTTGAAATATAAGGGCTTTCCAACATACGCTTGTTGATACAATATTATTTTTGCACATCTGAAAAAGCAATTTAGTTGCTCGTCAGCTCGCCCAGGTTAAAAAAATTGCGGTTTGGACAAATGAGCTTTCACCGGAGTCCCTTGAAATCTGGATGCGTGTTCCTCTGTGAATTTACACGGAAACATGTGGAGACTCAATCCAAGGCGGTCTGCTGTTGACCAACGCTGGGGGAGAGATAACGAGTCGGGCTGGTATTTAATTTTCACTTTTGAGTGGGCGTGTGTGTCTGCGTTTTCTCGTTTGTGCCGCCACAGTGTTCTCCATTCAGGGAAAATATAATAAAATACCAAGGTTGTTTGGGGCTGATATTCATAACGCAGACCAAAGGAGGTTGGTATTATTTCTAGGGTTGCGGTCGGGGTCAGGGGGGAAAGGTGTAAATTGAGTTTAGGTACCGGCTGGGATCAGGAATGATGTGGTTACGGTTCAGGGTATAGAGTTTGGCGGAAGACGGTCAATAAAATCTCCTAATAAGGGTATGCTAGCTTGCCTGACGCCTAGCACCGCGGGGTTCCTGGTCTCAACTCTCCAACCTCTGTCACCCCTCTTCCCTCTAAAACACAGACACAGAAAGCAGCCAGCAGACAGATATTTCCTCCAAAAGCATTAATCCTATTGCTATGCACGAGGCAGCGGCACCGCAGAAACTCCCATCAGCCCACCTGTCAGCCCCCTCAGGATCAACTCTCTAGTGGGTACATGCAAACACATGCAGCCCAGTGGGGAGTAAAATCATCCCAAAGTCTCATGGCTGAGAGCCTGACGCTGCTTTTGGAAGGCAGCAGAATTCAAAACAAAAGCATATATCTTCCCTGGCAAAAGTTATCATACACATTTAATCATTGTATCATCTTATAATCACATATTTCAGCGCGCTACACAGGGTTTCTTTGAGTTGGACATACAAGAAGAGGCGCAAAATTGTTAAAATAAGCAAGTAGCGGTGGGTAATATGAAATTTAAGTTTTACCGTGATTATTTTTGGTACTGTTGTGGCAACAATAAAAGTGATAAGAATGATCACTTCTTTTTTAGGTACCTGTGTGACACAAAAACCATAACCCCACTGCTCTCGAAAAACCATATCTGTTCGTAATACCCTTCATTAGGAGACCAGTCGCATTAAAAAGAATTTGATTTGTGTCACTAAACTGCACACTGCAGCTGCATTCAATCATATTTATTGATCCTCTTGTTGAAAAAACAGTGGAGAAAACAAAAAAGTAGCAATTCCGACTATTTTGAGAAGCTAAAAACATAATTAATTGGAATTTAATTATGTTAAATCAAAATTTTCATCATGGAAAGAAATTTATCACAATAAGAGAAAAACAATAAATGCCCAACCCAACAAGCGATTTGGTTTTTATGTTGTTTTAATAGTAAAAATCTAAAAATGTATTTTCATTCAGTGTGGAGTCAAAACTTATGATATGTCTTTACCAGCTTTAAACACCTAGACTTTTTCCCGCCATGTTTTTTGGCTAACTAGCTCAGCAAATGTGTGTATATGATATATCATATAATATCACCATGCATACAGACTAACCATAAATCATGTGTCTTTGTCCTTTACTCTAATCGTACATCTTTCAAGAGCTGGGGTGCAAAAACACAAAATCTTATCAGGTTTTTTTGGACTTGTTTCTAGTGCTAATATCATAGAATACTTGAAATAAGACAAACTTACAAGCAACTCTGCATCTTATTTCAGGTCAATAATTCCTTAACATTGATGAAAACATACTAATTCCACTGGCAGATTATTTCACAGATTATTTCCCATGTTATTTCACTTTTAACATGGGAAAATGTTTTAAGTGAAATAAGTAAGTTAGTCTTGATTTATTTCCAGTTTTCTAAGATATTTGAACTAGAAACTAGATTAAAAACACTTGGTAAGATTTTGTATTTTTGCAGTGCAGCACTTGAGGTATCCAATCGGACTCTACCTCTGTAGCTCTGCCCCCGTTTTAACTTCTAAACACAGCTGGATTTTAAGGCACAGGATTTTATATATTCCAAATAACAAGTCCACGAGACGAGAGAATTAGAGGGCTCTATTTTTTTTTTCCTTTTGCCCATTATGTACCACCTTGAGATGTCCTATGACACAAGATCCCAATAGAAGTTACTAAACTTTAGGGCTGTAAAGTGGTAAAATTTAACAATTTTCAAGCACTGTGAATGCTTTCTGGAAGTCACTGTGTTAAGACTCAGACCTCCAGCCAGCAGAGAACATCTGAAACAACAACTTGACGCCCTGCTGACGTGCGTTATTTTTTTGTTTGCAGGACATCTTCCGCATTATGTAGGCAATAAAAACGTCGCCGCGATGCAGAGGAGCAGAAATGTCATCTATTGTTTTATCTAGAGAGCGTGAAACGAGCTCGAGTCCCTCAGTCGCAATGAAACGAAACCCGACCGACTCAGCATGTCGATTCCCGTACCGTAGACCGTTAAATACATTTCAGACGCAACAGCTGCAGATTAGACAGCCTCCAATAATAATAATAATAATAAAAAAATAAAAAAAAAATCTAACAGATCCGAGATCTGTCACTCAACTTCGGCAACACGGCCTCTGGATTTATACTTTTTTTTGTTTTTTGTTTATCTTGTCTAACCTTCAAATCCAATGAAGAGAAAGCGGAGGCAGCCAACGCATGAGCGCGAAACAAATGCAGTGTTTTCATTCCCATTGCAGCGAGTGACAGGGAGAACAAATAGCAGGGATTTCTAAAATGCTCCATCTCCCTCCCCTTCCTCCTCCCGTCTCCTCTCCACTCAGCTGCAGATGGTGTATGCCATATTAGATGTTTTCTTTTTGCACATCAAACCAGAGGTCACAGCTGCAGCGCTCCCAAACCAGACGCAGATGTGTCGGCACAGTTACCTGACAACCGGTGCAGATGGAGCGCTTCCCTCTAGCTCTCTCTTTCCCTTTCAGAGGCTGTAAGTAAAAAAGCACTGAAAAAAAAAAAAAAAAGAAAGAAAAAATAAAAAAGTGTTGTTTTGCCAGAAACTATTTCAGTTCCCCCGAGAACGCCGCGGAGATCAGAGGAACGGAATAAAGACAAATTTGCTAACTTTTCTGTCGAGAGGTTTTTTTTGTTTTTTTTTGCCACCTAGAGCGGCTGGAGCGCTGACAGAACTAGCATAATACAGAAGTAGGTGGGGGCGGGGCGGGGTGTGTTGCACATATTAACAAAAACCGTAGACAATGTTGCATGAAGAAAGACACGGTCACGGATGAATATTTTTGAATATGATGATTTATTTATGTTTTATCTTAGACAGAAGCAGAAAGCGCTCTATGAAGCTTGGCCTATGGAGCACCAAGGCCTTGTCAGCATTATGTTTGGGTCTGTCAGATAGATTAACATGGTAAAATATGTACATACTAAAAAACACTCAGCGATTTGCATGATCAGAGCTCGTCTCGGCGTGCAGCTGCGAGCGCGATTCCTGCGGCTGCACAAAAAGATGGATGCAAACGCAAAAACGCGCCACGGTAACAAGATTTACATCTGTAGGTTAGCAACTGCTTATAATACAGCATGTGTGAGACTGAGACTCTAATGAACTCATCTGGATATGGACTTGACTTCCAACCGGATATATGTTCTACTAACGAAAAAAAAAAAACTAAACAATCAAAATGTGTGAATATATTTTCCAACTGGATTTGTTAATTGTGCTGCTTCAAAGAAACTCTGTCACGCTCACCACTTTAATCTGTGAAATATTTACATAACATTGTCGGTTTCTGGAAGTGTGATGCTTCTTCTTATCTGGTGGGATGATTATTCTAGGTTTACTTATTAAAATGCATGAAAAAGCTGTGTAATTCATAATGAGAAACATCCATTTTTATGAAGCAATTTTCAAATTACTTTAGATTATCAATGTTACTGAGAACATAAGTTTGTCGTTATTGTTATTTTATTGCCTGGCATTATGCAGACATGCCAGGTAAACTCTAAATGAAGTAACTGCAACACGTAGTATTGTATAATATTCAAATAACACAGATTTAAACCTTCAGAGTAAACCATACGAGCACATTATCACTCATTCTGATTTAAGCAACAAGTTATGAAGCAAGTAGTTTACTTTCTGAACACTATACAGTATAATAAACATCATAATTAAACCCCACCGTGCAATAAACAAGAGCTAGCTGTTGAAAAAGCTAGCTCTAGTTAGCTGTTAACCACTAGCAATTTCATTAGCCTGAAGCTAATTTACCAAACCCACATTTAGAACAAAAGCCGTATCTCTCATTAGCTAACAGCATTCAACATCAACTCACCATGTAGGGCAATACTCAACAACGCAAGTAAGAAGCAGTTTTAAGGTTAATTTAGCCCTCTTGCTTCAGCCCACGGCGAAATTGGACCACTTCCGGTTCACCGTTAAGTCAATTAAACCAAGGTAAATAAACCGTAGAGCCCCCTAGTGGAGTGACGTCAAAAAAAAGAAAAGAAAAAAAAACGGTTATATAAATAAGTGCAACACAATACATCTAAAAAATTTTTGGTAGAACTAGTCGAACTAAAATAACCCAATATCAAACAGAATATGTCCCAAGACATTCAAAATGGTACCATCTCATTCAGAGATTTATTGTGTACTGCAAAAGCTTTGTCTCCAAACCCATAAATAAAGCATTAAATGCCCCAAGGGTTCAATATCTGTTTATTTCTGTTGGTAGCCCCAGTGACTCTGATCCGTTTAGATCCACTGATGTTGATGAAATATGACCTATCATCAAAGCTGGACACTAAGATTTTTCTCCAGCAACAGCCTAAAAAAGGGCAATAAAATATTGTAGCGACAACTGCATTAATAACCTGTTTATTTAAAGTAATGTATAAATTAGCTGACTAAAGTAACCCTTAAAATTCGCAGTTTTAATACATCTTGGTGTACATTGCCTATCTCAAAGTCCTCGACAGATCAGATCATTGTCTTTAAAGAACACAGATTGGAAATGTGTCTTTAATTTAATTCTCTAATTTTTTTACGCAATCATTACAGTAAAGGCAAATCTCATTAGCTCCATTTAGACATGACAGAAGGCTGAATGGTAAAGCAAGACCTCGGCTGCTCACTTCCGTACATTTACTGCCTCACTGGAAAAGATTCTTTATTTGAGAGGAACTTTAAGTTCCCTCCATCAAACACTCTGGGGAAAAAAAAGAAAATAGTGAAGGTGACAGAGGCGAGACGTTCTTTAAAATGTGACAATCAAAAGCTCCTTGAAAGAAAATTGTGGAAATAAACTCAATAAACTCGGTGGAGTCAAAGTCCTTCTGACCAGACAGTGTGTTTCTACATGGGGAAAAAATGGTTGATGGTGTTAAAATAGATGCTTGGGTTTGAACTTCTATCTATTCTAGGTCAAAGGAAAGATGGGCGTCGTTCATTGGTCCGCTGACCACCGGCCTGATTCAGGTTTAATAGAAAATAATAGTAGCATCTTTTCATGAACTAGTTGTGTGTTTTAACCCTAAAAATTAGAAAAGTATGGAAGAAAAAACGAATTTCTTACATCCTAAAACATCCAGATTACAATAATATATCTGTTATCTGGAGTGACATTACCAAACTAATGGCTCATCTGGCCTTTGGCGTACCACAAGGTGTCCTCCTACTTCCCCTTTGCTTCTGTTTTGCTTTCAAGCCCTGTCATCTTTTTAGCTATGACAACAGAATTAATGAAGTACAGAAGTCAAAAATGCAAAACAGAGAAAAATTATTTATGGCAAGAGAAAAAATATTGTGGTTATATGGTGAGTGGATGATATATCTAACCATCACAGTAAGCAGCAGTATAAGGAGATTTACTAAGGCATCGGGTTGAGCTATCCTAAATTCCTGTGTGACCACGAGAGTAATACATAATTACACGTCATGCTAATCTTTTGCGTTCCAGATGATCGATGCGACTTCGATCGTTCGTCGCTTGTGACTTTCTTGTCCACTCGTTTGTGTTTTTTGTGTACGTTTGCTCAGACAGACCAGGCTGGATTTATTGATGTCTAGTGGAGCCAGACTAGCTGTTTTCCTTTAACCGGACAGTCCCTCAGGGGTCCAAGTTGGAGCCCGGCCTATTGTTGTTTCCGTCTTACCGCTCAGCACCGCCTCAGCTGCCAGGAATACTGTTCCAGCTTAAACTCTGACCCCCCCAATGGTGCTCCGCGGCCACCCAGACAAACAATCTTGGGATGTCCTGCTGTGTGGTCGGGGCGGAGACATCGGTAACCCAGAGGGTCATTGATCGTGTGTGTGTGTGTGTGCTCAAGCGAATCAGTGAGAGGAAATCAAAAAACGTAGAACCCATGCACTAGTGCGCTTATATATGCTCATGCGAACACGTGCAAATTTACCTCCAGCCGGGATTTTAGACTTTTTTTGCCTTCCCAGTGCTTGCCTGTGTTCTATTTACCCCCTGGCAGAAATCCAAATTACATCTAGTTAACTGGAAATGTGAACCCAGGAAGCCAGGCGGGGCCAAGAAGGCCTGTCCTTTGATCGGATCGCCAGCAGAGCAGCGGTGGTCTGCAGGTCCAATGGGCCTCAGTTACCTTCACTGTCATGGCCTGATTTGAAAAATTAGCACAATAACGAGATTATAATAGGAAATGGGCTTTTTTTAGATTAGAGGAAAGAAAGAAACCGGACTCAATATGTAGACTGTAACCACAGAGCTGAGACTTAATTTGTTCAAGAAACTCAAATAGAGAAATAAATAGCAAATATTTGACAAAAAAAAATGCAATATGTGTAACTTTACTAATCTACAGCAAGTAGTAAGACTGGACAAAATACAGCTGAGGAGCTTTGGACAAGAGTTACACAAGTTGTTAAGCATTAAATTGGAAATCTGGTTTACAAGAGTTCAAAATACAGTCAGATAAACATTAAGTGTATGTAAGGGTGCCATGCTCCCTTCCACTTAATATATATATATATATATATATATATATATATATATATATAAAATATATATATTTTTAAAAAATATATATATATTTACTTATTATAAGTATGGCAAGTATAAGAATTGAAAGCTATCCAAACCAAAATGATTATATGAAAAGCAATCTTCTCCAAAACCTAATGACTGTCTGTACAGAAATTGGCTGCAACAGCTGGTACAAAGTGTTTGTAGAACTAACTCTCATTAAAAGGGCAGTATTGTGTGATTTGATCAAGCCATTTTATAGCTTAATCAAATAACTATACAACATTTAGTTGTTAAAAAATTCTATAAAAAAAAATCTGACTTTGTAATTTAACACCTTGAAATTGGGCCTCTGTCTCTATTTATAAACTCCTACTTTTTCTGAAGCTCCGCCTTCAGGAAGTCATCACAACATTACCCCTCCATTAACCCTTTAACAACATTTTTACCACCGTTTCACTGAGAAGTAGCTCCTATAATGAGCTCAGCAGATTGTCAGTTCCATCCAGTGTTTGCTAATTGCTGCTGGCTAGTTTGAAGGAGCTGAGTGTGGGAGTCTTAAGGCTGTGGGGCTCTGTGAGGAGGAAGCCTGGAAGATTCATTGCTGAATGCTGTGCTAGGTATAAAATACCTTCAATCGATCAGATAATAATTAGCCAAATTAATCTGAAAGCAGGTTGTACCAGGAGATTAATAAATTTTATAGGCTCATTATTGTTGATATTTATGGTGTTATATTTGTCGGAAGTCAGTACAGGAATGTTTTTTTTTGTTTGTTTGTTTTTGTTCTACCTCAGGTACTCCCCTGAAACTCAATGCAGTCCCAGTAATTAGCCAGGACCATGACAATCCCTCTGCAGTCGGCAAAGGATGATTCAGATTTTTTCAGTAACAATCCCATGAGTAGTTTTCCTTGAGATTTCTCCCTGAAAGCTGTTTGATACCGCATGCTGACCTCAGCCGCTCCAGCCATTTCTTAATTACACCGCAAACCGAAAGCGCTCCACTCCCCTCCTAACCGCCTCCACGGGCATCAATTATTCAAAATTTGAGAGTGCCAGACAGCTGCGGGAGCCCAATGCCCTTAGATTGTTCAAGAAAGACCTGGAGAGTCGGGGCATTTGAGAAGGCGTTAAATTTGCATCAAGTGGTAATGAACTTCCTGCAACATTCAAAAGACAATCAAGGCCTCGGTAATGTTACCCGAGACACTGAATTCCTAAGGATAGTAAAAAAAAATCTGAAAGGCAGCGATTTTAATGAACGTGACAGAACTGAAAATGTGATGCTGCACAGAGCTTTTTCTTTTACCAAGGTTGCTACTTTTGTTAGTTTCTGCTAGGATTAGTTGCAAAGCGCTTCATCACGACCGTTAAAAGAGTTTAGTCATAATTGTTTTGGTATTGATAGTGGCGGTCATCATGAATCCATTTCAATATGATGACTGAACACTTCCCAACAAGTTCTGTTGTGTTTTCTGACATGATTTTTAGAGATTGGACCAACTGTGTTATACCAGGACTGTTACTTTACATGAGTTGCTGTCTGGTTTGGCTGGATGCAATCATTATTGGATTCATGTTGGCCAAAAAGTTCCATGTACCTGCTGAGAGCCTCTTCTTCTTCTTTTGCATATTTGCCGTTTTCTCCTACCTGGAGTGGGGCAAATAGGTCTTTTCAATTCTACATTTAACTGCTGGTTTTATTCTTGTAACTATTCCACAAAAGTCAGATTTGTGGAATTCATGGAAAATAATTTCAGCGACAAAGCAAAGTGCTTTCCATCATAAAAAACACAAAGTCTTAAAGACTTCATACCGTCACCAATTGAAAGACTAATTACATGTAAAGTGCCATCATCAATATTATCAATACACTTTGAATATGTTGATCAAAGTTCCAGTGATTATGGCTTGACAGCAGCTCTTGACAGGAGGGATCTTAGCTTCAGTGTTTCAGCTGTTTTGCGGTTTTCTGGCAGTGCAACATTTTTTTTTTTTTTTTTGAAAGAGTTCAAGTAAAACCTGTTGGCCGGTTCTCTGCTAAGCTTCTGAGCTTTAGACAGTCATGACCTGGTAGGTGGACTGAAACAAGCTTGATGTGACAGATTTCAAGGTAAATGAATACTTTTGTAAGGTACTGTACATGTTGAATAGTATTAATAAACTTGTCTGGACTGTCCCCTTGTTTTAATGGAGGACGTCTGCTCTCAAGGTGGGGGAGTCGATCCAAAACATCGACAGCAGGTCGGTATCGGATCGATGCTATCTTGGTAAGATCAATACTCTAGTTTCTGATTTCATCTTGATATTTTATTTAATTTTCACGTTGCAGTTTCCCAACTCTACCTCAAAGAAAATTTTGATTGTGAAAGATAATTTTTTGCACTTACTGAAGAAATATGCCCGCAAATCACGCTAATATGAAATTAAAATATTCTGCTGATACCTATTGATTTTATCCAAATTCTGTCATAGGTTTGAGCAAAGCAATTCAAAGGAAACAAAACACAAAAACACCTGAAGGTGATTAAAAAGCCTCAGTATCGGCGATACGGGGTCATATTGCAGATGGCGACACTTTAATTACTGTATTTACTTGGTATTTATTTGGTATCGGATCGATACCAAAACATTGAGCACTGCACACCTCTAGTTCTCTCATAAATTTAAATACACAATTGCCATTTGGCAACTATGAATGTACTTTTCACACTCAGTGACAGAATTTCCGCTCTGCTAAAATTTGGAGCAAGGTAAATATTCCACAAATTTGCCATCTGTCAAAATCCGAGCTGAATGTTGTTGTTTCAGAGCTCAGCCTCCTCTATGTTTGTAATGAGGGCTGCTGGAAAACTTTCAGGTGGCGGAACACAAAGCAGGCTCACGTCTTCATCCAACAAACTTCCACATGACAAGCCGCCCAACATACCCCCGTCCTCCCTCTATAGAACAATTAGCTCCAGTATTAGCATATGTGCTCTATTTGCATGAGCAACGACTAATTCCTGGTGTCATCACACAGCTGTCAATGCAGATTAGCCAGACTAGCAGTCAGAGAAATATCCGTCTTATCTCGTGGCTCAAAGTTAACCAAGTGTCGATGAAAGAAAAATAAAATAAAATACTGCACCTTCTCGTCATCAGAGAAGATGAGCCGCCTCGCCGCTGACAGCATTTCGAACCACCGTGGACGGCCGGATTTCTCCCCCTCAAGGCCACAAGCCAGAGTCTGGATTCCTGTTGTCGTCATTCCAAATGACTGGGACGCACGCAGTATTTCCTGTTTGCTTGTGTGATAAATGATGCCATCTGGGTAGGAATAAAGAGATGTAGTTTCAGCAAAATGTTTTTCCCATTCATCACAATCTAAAGTGACGGATGATTGGATTGCTCGGGTTATAAAATGTGAGAAATAATCTTTATGAACAGCAGCTGTGTTTCCGTCGATGTTAAAAAACGTACAAATTGGGATTATGAAAATGTATTAGTTTAATGGCAACATGGCAATTTTGAAAAAAAAAAAAGAAGAAAAAACTCATGATTTTTGATAAACAGATTTAGCATTAGGATGAGGTGGTTTCTTAGTCGCATGGAAATCAGTGCAATTTCATAAAAACTGTAACAGAAATGCTTTTTTTTGGCATTACACAAAATCAACAATCGGATGTTACTACTGCCGAAAATGACGAAGAGGATGACAGGAAGTAGAAGGAGGACAACGGCGCGGATCCCTTAATGACTTAATGCATGAGCAAACTTATTCAACCATTATTTTAATTGCATTTCTTCTTTAACGGAAACATCGCAATTGGAAAAAATTTTGTTTTGTTTCGCCATTAGCCGAATATCGACAAAGTTTTACACGTATTCGTAATGGAAACGTAGCTATTTTGCACGCACTGCAAAAATAGCATATGCTGATACTGGAGCTAATCGTTCACGCATCAGTTATGGCAAAACATGTACTCCAGTACGGAAGACTAAATCATCACATGCTTATGATTTTTTTGATGTGCTTTAAGACTAGAATCTTTCAATGTAACATTTAGTTTTTTTTCTGCTAGCCAGAAAATAAATACTCTGGGTCACTTTGCCAGTTAGTACCCTCGCTAAATAAACACAGATAATTTTTTTCCCTTCTTCTGCCATTTATGCAAACAAAATATTTTGTATTCACGCACGCAAATCAATGTGTAACAGCTTATTTTTGTTTCTATTTTTGTTTCTACTGCTGATAACTGAATTCTGTAACATTTTCTGAAAACATGACTTAACACCCTTCTGCCATTTATTTGGCTTCTGATAACCATTTGCTGATTCCAATGAAGCATGACAAACTGAGAAACTGCTGAATATGTATTTTATCATGAAATCCTACTTCCTCACAGCAGCTTATGAAAAAAAGTTTAGAAAGTGACTTTAAGTCATTGCTTGCCAGAGCAGTGTACGAAGCAACCAGCCGGTGACACAACCCACAAAAAAATAATACTAATTGGTAGAATCTCTTAGGTTAGGCACGTTATTTCTCTTTTTTCATTTTGCAGAGCACAAATAAAACTTCTATATGACGTCAGTCTCCTTCCTAGCGTCACGTCCAGACTACTTCAACATATTTCACTTACTGCCGTCAAGCCAATAAGGATTCTTTTTGTAAGCATGTTATTAATGTGAAGGAATTGCTAAATGCTGCCATGATTGATGACATTATGGTTAAAACCAACAAAGCTTTTGGGCCAGACTACAGACTTATCGTGTGGAAGAAAAACAGAGATAAACAGTAATAGCAAAGGGTGAGCCCCGCTGGCTGCAGATAGCCGTAACTTATTTCCTGTGTTTGCTAAAACATGGATCTTAATAAAAGTGAAGTATTAGGTTTAATTTAGGTTTGTTTTTACATCCTAAAGGGCTTTCCCTTCTGTCACGTCTAACAAATCTTGAATGTGCTTACAGTAAATCACTGTGAAAGCAAAAAAGAACTATTTCCCAGAATTTCACCGCTTATTTCTATAAAAAAAAAATGAAATAAAAAAACAACATTTTTTTTCCCCCTCAAAACTATTTGAAGAGTTTGATGTGCAAAGCAGCAAACCAGTGGCTTACTAGCCCCCAGCCATAAAAACCACAAGAACATTGACCAGATAGAAAAAAAATAAATTATAAGTTTAAAAAAGGAAGCTTTTTGAAGCCTTCAGAACAGCACAAGAAAAATTTGCCCATGGAAAGAGCCCATCTTTGCTTGGAAATGGCAATGTTATAAAATGTTAAACGTGCAAGAGTTGGTAAGAGGTTCAGAACCTTTGAAGTGTGGTTTTGGCTAAGAAATTTATTAACTCTCGTAAAAATAAATTGATCTTAGATGCCGATAATAACTTTGCAGGTTGGACCGACAGGAAGCTCAGACTAAACCCGATTTCTACAACTATAATCTAAACAAATGTTGCAGCTGCTTGTTAAAATATCTTTTTGTTACACTTCAAGCTGATCTAAGTAGTTTATAATTAATTTAAATGAAACAGTTACAGAGAATCCATGAAAAATAAATGATCTTCCTGTCTGATACGTGGTGAGTATCACAGACATAAAATAAGTCCAAGTATAATCTATCTGCATAAAAGAGGTAGTGACCATGTTTAATCCAGTTAATTGAAGGCAATTATTTAATTGCAATAAGGAACATTTTCAATTCAAAAACCTTTTGCTATGAAATTATTGAATGAATCGTTTTAATCTGTTATTTTGGTTATTCAACCATCAAATTGGTACAAAGTGATTTTTACATTTATGCTTAAATTGTTTCATGAAGCCCTGATGATTCATGGAACTTGTTTGAAAATTAGTTTCTTTCGAAATCTGGGACTGTGCATGTTGTCATTAGCGCTAGCGTCTGAGCTGCTGCAACATGTTTAGCACTGAGATGCTGTCTTAGGCTTGAATAGCTTCACTGATAGGCTAACTCATTTTAGCACAACTTGAACACAGCAATGGTCTTTTCCAGCGTCCAGTCAGATCATTCTTTGAAGCAAGAATTAACTCTTACTGGGTTGAGAAGCAGCTTTATCGTCTATCGCTGTTTGTGGATGTCGCTTGTGCGTCAGAGTTGTGGGTGTACCAGGGATATACAAATACAAAGGTTCCAGCTGGGGACTTTTGTATAAAACACAAACAAAAGGGATTAGTAGCATTAAAATGTCTATAATCAATGTAATTAATCAGAATTAATTACACAGATTAAAATCCCAGGCCTTATATCTGAATGTCACTCCAACTATTTTCTGTTTTCAGTACATGCTATATGTAGTAATGTCACTGGAAACACGCTGCCTCCTACCTTTCAGTTTGAATGCGACGTCGGCTTAAAGGTTTCTAAAGTAGGGTTTTTATAAACCGCTGTGACCTTTTTGACAGCAGAGCAGCCGTAAGTTGGTAAAAGTTTGCTTTGTTTTTGGCTGCTCTCACACTAACCATTAGTTCTTAGCCTTTTGCCTGAACTTCACATCAAAACATCTCTTTAATATCGCTTTAAATTCCACCAGATATATTTTTTACAACGGCTTGCATGTCTTTTCGACCCTTATCAGGACAACACACAATCTCCTAGAAGCGAAATCTTCTATCATCTACTCGCATTACCACCAGTATACTTAATATTGCATTTGGCATGGGCCTGAGCTTGACATGCAGGGAGAAGCAGCATTCTTTCTCTGCATTTGGAACATTTCAGTGTTTTTCAGCGAAGCCTCGGCTTTTGTTCCAGGCTTTCCTTTTTCAATAATAAATAATGCATCTGGTTCATTAGTTTGCTCACTCCAAGGTGGACAGGGAAACTCTGTTTCACCTCAAGATCATAAATCAAGAAGAAATAGCTGTCACGAATTGGATCTGTGGGTTAAAACATGCCTTTACCAGCTCATATTGTTGGAGCTCATTGTTTTTTGATTTGTTCTTTCTTTTTTGCTGTTTGTTTTCTTTTTAACCTCTCTGTCCTCACAGGCACACCGATGTATGCTAATGCTCCGATGTGTAACGTGTAGACGCGTGAGATATTTGGCAAGGGTTTAGCTGTCACTTGAAATCCAAGCTTTATGTTATCAAAGGCTGGCAAGACCAGCTTGCCAAAGTTTTCCCATAAATGTTTGCCGACATTGATTGGAAACAGGAACGGATTTAGGACGTCTGGATGCAAGAGTTTATATCTTTACCATGTTTGTCCTTTCGATTAATAAAGGCGTGTTTCTCTGGAATGCTTCTTGTCAAGGATTTGTTTTGTGGAGTTGATGGACAGAATCTCAAGGCATAAAAGGCTGAACGTCTCTTAGTGCAGCAGTTCTTCTTTTTAACCAGAAGAGGTGATGGTGTGCATCTTCTGACTGAATTACTTAAATACAAAAGGTTGCACTTTTGTATTTAAGGGGCAGTATCATGTAAAATCTACTCTTTTTTTTTTTTAGCTTTACATCATTTTATGTTTTTCTCTCATCAAAAACATACCTGGAGTGTTGCCTTGATTTTTTTTAAATCTCCTGTGGCAACCATTCAGCTGTGCAAAACGCCTGAGTGGACTTAGCACCACCTTCGAGGTGCTAGCTCCTCCTTTCTCAGAAAGGGCAGGAGCTTCTTAAAGAGACAGAAGCCCAATTTTGAGTCGCTGAAGGTCAAATTTAATTTACATATATATATATATATATATATATGAAGGAAACATAGTGAAGTGATTATGCTATAAGATAATTCTGTGTGGCTGGAAAACACGTTAATCAGACACAGCCAAGACATCCATGAAAGTCTGTTACTCTGGAGGAGTTGCAGAAATCTAATCCAATCAATTGTCTTTATATAAAGCTGGGCACTGATTAGATTGTTAGCCTAATTTTTCACAGCTTCCCCTGTGCTTCTAGCATCAAATATAACTCCAATATAATATTGATCATGTTATATAACTGCACATATTAAATGCAATATTTAAAGCCAGGAACAATTTGGGAAACATTTTTATCGTTTCCAAAAGCTTCGGCCCCCAACGGCATGCGTCCGTCAAACTCTCTTTTGACTAAATTGATACATCTGCCTTTTTTTTTTTCTCCAGTGTGTAAATAAAGCAGGCATCCAGCAATAAATTAACCAGACAGCATGTATTAGATTTAATAAAGCTATTCTACGGAGTTACTTCATTCAGCCAGAGTGAGCCTAGCTCAGCATGTGCTCGCAGTGATAATTAACGGAGGCAGTCTGGTCACATTGCTCCACATGATTAGATCTGAAGCTAATTAATCATTTCTGAGTAAAAAAAAAAAATCACCGCATTACGACCGACGTGATTGCCAGGATAAACAAGCAGATGTATGTACGGAGATGCGTGTGTGTGTGTGTGTGTGTGTGTGTTGGTCCGTGTTGAGCCGCCTGATGCCTCTCCGGGTCCAGTTGGGTGGCAGCAGCTCAGGGAGTTTTGCTGTCATTATGAGCACAGCGGGCCAGCTCAGCACCACTCCATCCAAGACACACACATGCACGCACACCCCCGCACACACACACAAAAAAATCCCCTTCATGAGAAATGGTGGGAGTGTGCCGGAGAAGGAGTCAGCTGGTGACATAGATGTTCTCTCAAGCCTGAGCATGTCGCTGTTGGGAAGAAGTATAGGATGGGAGCCGTGTGTTTGACCAAATGTCTCCCAAACTACTTCTCATGGTACAGCAGGAGCAGCTTGAAAGTAAAGTGAGGATCCATCATGGTGATTAACAAGAGAAGCAAATATTGGCTTACGTCACTTTTTGCCAAATGACCTTTGGCAAAAAATGTGGTGATTCTTTTTTTTTAAGTCAAAATCACCTTTGTAAAAAATGACTGATACTGTTTTAGGAAGGTGATGGTATGAAACCTTTATTTGTGGATTTTGAATTGTTTATTGTAGTGATCTGTATGGGGTCATTAAGAAACAAAAATTCTGTATGATAAATATCAACGTACATTGTCACTTATTGCAGGATTTTAGATCCAAAGTTTTAGATAAAGTAACTGGAAAGTTTTTTTTTGCTAGGTTTGAATCCCATTAAGATTTTGAAGGGGATGTTGCAAAACCAAGATGTCTCAGTTTACTGCATGCACTTGCAACAATAGCATGTACAATAAAAATCTGAAAAGTGAGTTTTTCCCCCTCAGGAAGTTTTGTAGAACTTCACTTTGCTTTCCATATTTAGGGTGCATTCACACCACTCTTGTTTAGTCCACTTTAATCAAACTCTGGTTCGTTTGCCTAGAAAGCCTGGCGCATTTTGGGACATGTAGATGCACAAGTGGACCAAAATATTGGACTTTGGTTTGCCTACAAAACCTAGGACTCGGTTTGGTTGAAGTGAACTTTGGTGCGGTTTGAATGCATATGTGAACGCCAAGTGGACCGGATACGCTCCAAATGCACGAAGTGAACTATAACGCAGGGCAATCTGGGAAAATACAACCAAAACAAACGCACAAGACTAGCATTACTGGAAGAAAAGCCTTATTATCTCTTCACAATGACAAAAATGTAATGCTACAACCGCTAAAATATGACCCCGTTTTTGTTTACACTTCCTGAAGAAGAAAGCTGTGTATTCCTCAAACGTTTTTGTGTCGTTTCCTTCAGCAGTTTTTGATGCAGGACCCCCACATGCGGGGAGAGGAACAGGTTTTTCAAAGCATTTGGTTCGTCTGATACAGTGCTGTGTGAAAGAGAACCGTACCAGCTAAAAATGTAACAAATGTTTCAACTTTGGTCCCCAATCGAACCAAGTCTAATGGGCTATCAGGAATAAAAACACAGCTCGAAACAGAAATGATCTAAATTTAACTGCTGCATACTTCTTGCCATTCTTCCAGATTATGGCATGAACAACTAACAGTTATCCAATCGATATAATATTGACTTTCTCTGATTAATCTACTAATAAAAAGAGTGATGAAAGCACCTTATTTCACTGGATTTTATTTAGGATTTTTTTCATTCACTTCATAGAAAGTCGCAAGAAATTATATTGATGTTTGTGTTAAAACATGGAAAAGTCCAGTGAATGTATTTTTACAATATCTTTGAGCACACCTGATTGGATTATCAATATCAGATGAAAACTGGTTTTCTGTAACACATTTGTGTCCAATGCAACCAGTTCCAAGTCAAATTTTTAGTAATCTACCATCCTGTAAAAATTAAAGTTGTAAAAACTTATTCATCAAGAGGAGATATTGTACAGTTCTGGGATTGCTGTATTCGGCAGCAGTTGCTCGATATGAAAAAAGATGAAACATAACCGCGTCCGTCATCACCTCTCCCCATCAAGCGCCCCAATAGTTTACTTTCCATTTCTTCTTTATTTTTTATTTTATTGCCAAACTTTGCTGCTGAAGGTTTAAACATTTTAAAGTTGGCTCCTTACATTCCTCACCTGGACTCCAGATGTGCACAACAGGCTGTAGGAAGAATCAGAGAAAAATATTATTAATCAATAACTCAGAAGAGCATTTCCTCTTTTATTTCAAGTTGGTTTAAAAAATACACACGTGTTCCAAGTCTCACATTACTGCCAACAATCCAGCGTCTTTTGGTTGTTTTTCTTCACTTGCAGGTGGGAAACTTGGGTCTCACTTTTAAAAGTTCTGAATAAATTTGGGCAAGTTTTAGTCCCAATTTTGGTTTTAAGTTGACAATTATTGAAAAAACAAATACTTTATTGATCCTGAATATTACAGCCAAATTCAGGCACACCTGCTTAATATCTTGTCACAAAGACTGGTCAAATGAGACTCAGTTATAATGCTTCATCTTACTTATGCTGTGTGACCCAAATATCTGCCGTCTGCCTATGCGGTCGTTGCACTCCAAATAGAAGAAAACCGATATTTTATGTTGGCAGCTCTAGTTCATCGTAGTCATAATTTGGCATAGTCCAAGTAAAATTTGCAGACACCTAATGGAAAGACAAATTACTTGAAGTTGGTTTAAGAAAAATTACATTCTCTGGAAAAAACAACCCGGCGCTGGGATCACAGGCAAACTTTGTGGTTTTCATCACAAAGTTTCGTCAAGAGAACATTGTTATGTATTGGTGTTCCCATGACAACATGATCATGTGGAAACACTGAATTTTCACTGTGCTGCCTAAATTTTAAACTAGTTATGTAGAATCATTTTAATGTAAGAACATTTTAATTCAATATAACATGTAAGGGGACAAAGAGATGCATTTTATAACACAATCAAGTCAACATGTTATAAACAATGCTTTTGTCAAACATGACAAGGGAAATTTTACTTTATTTAGCACTTTGAAATTGAGCTTCTGTCTCTTTAAGAAGCTCCTCTGACATCAGGAAGTCAAAACAACGTGTCTTCTCTATTAACCTGTTAAATGTTTTTACCAGCGATGCAATGAGAAGTACCTTGTATAATTAGCTCAGAGGGTGTTTGCTAATTGCTGCTGGCTAGTCTGAAGGAGCTGCTCTGGTGACTAAACCTCAGAAGCTTGGAAACTGCAACTTGGAGGAGGAGCTTCATTCTCGAAGGCGGAGCTAGGTCCACGCTGGCGTTTTGCACAGTTGAATGGTTGCCAAGGGAGATTAAAGGATTTCTCAAACATGCATGAAGATTCTTCATTATATTAGCTCATCAACATTTAAGTTGGAATAAATGAAGTATTTTTAAATTGAACTGTTGCTTGGAGTCTCGGTTAGATAACAATGAGTCAAACAGAACAAGAAAAGCAGAGAATCTGAGTCCAGTCACAGCTCATTTAGTTTTCTCAGAGACAAATCTAAGAGGGTTATGACAAATCAGGCTGTTGATCAGCTAAAGTAGAGAATGTCTGCAGTGCAGCACATAATGCCGCGTTAATGCCTGGAAACACTGTAGCCGCAGAGCGAACAGACGCTCACACGCACACGCGTCACCTCGCGCAGCTGCCTCTCATCGTCGCGGTCACCCCGCCGACAGCAGGGAAAACAGAATTTGTCAAATCAGAGCCGCTGCTGATGAGGAAAAACAAAGATCCATATCCCATACATCAGCCAGCAATTCAGAAAAAAAAAAAAAAAAAACAGAAACAGAGCAGAAACAGAGCAGCGGGGCGGCACTGAACACTCGCATGCGTGCGCGGGAAAACTGCAAAAGGGCCGAGCGGTGAACGCACGCCCACGCTGCAACCCTCCAGTTTCGCACGCGGAGGATTCAGAGGATACAGGGGGATGTGAAACAGTCATTTCTCAGCTTTCATTCAGCTCGACCCCAGTTTTGTAAGATTTGGCGGGTTTCCCCCCAATTGGGTTGCTTTTGAGCAGATTTGGCTGTAAAAAGACAGTTTTGGGTCGGTTATTATAATTTGGGCTGCTTTTCTGCAACATTTAGTGGGTTTTTAGAAAGGTTTCATAGAAGATTCTTTAGAAATAGTTGTAATTCTGTGGCAGAAAAGGACAAAACATTTAATAAAATGTCATGTCACTTCACTTGCCCTAGTTACTTATTTTTAAATCTCTAGAATCTGTCAAACGTGACATCATCAGTGATTAGTCATTGGTTGACCAAGTGTCCCGTTTTGAAAAACAGATATCTAAGAAGACATTTAAGGACAAAAAAACTCAAGTGTCATTGTGACAAAAGAGTCCAGTCCTTTGCAGTTCAAGTGGGATCTGGTTCTGGTCAGAACACAATAAAGGGCAACCGAAAATGCCGCAAACTGTCACATATCTGAAGTCACTCAAAGGATTTCCATAGACTGTAGAATTGTGCAAATTGAAACTCTGAAAATAAATTTGCTTAATGGTAAAGACAGAAATTTCAAATAAACTTGTATTTTTCAAGAAAAAGCTTTTTAAAAAAAGTGAACTATAACCATAAAACTGCCCAAATTGGAATTACAAAAATTTCAAAAATGGTTTTTGCACCAAGACAAGGCAGTTTTTCAGCAGTATCAAATTAGATGTAGTTCACAAAATTGCAATGGAAATACTTTTTTCGCATCACGGGAGTCATGTGATTACTACTGGCAGAACCAACAAAGAAGACTACAGGAAATGGTAGAGGATGATGGTTTGTTTTTGTTTTCCAGACAATGTGCAGCTGGCTTCACCAGAGCTCTCACATCTTCACACAGTTCATGGAAAATGTTGAATCCATAACTCTTCTGTAACAAGAGTTACAGAATAGCATCTTCTGTAATTCTCACCAATTAGGGAGCGTGGCCACTCCAAGTAGGCAGGGCTTGTTGCTCCAATGCCTGAATAAAACACAGCCGTCTCTGGCTGGTAGATGTTGAGCAACTAATGACTATATCTGGCACCATTAACATGAATTTTAGTAGAGGTTGAGATTTGGGCTGGTTTTTCTGGAGTTGGGTGGGTTTTTACATTGTTTTTGTGCTGGAAACTGTCTGTCAGACCTGGCAACCCAGCTCGGCCCGGTCACCGTGTCTACATCAGCGAGTATGCAGGTCAGGTTCCCTTCTCACAATAAGACACAGAATGCATCGACAAATAAGAGTCTGATTAGTTCCTTCCTTCCTCGGCGGCACAAAGCCCAACCTAATCCCTGAGCAAACCCACCGTCTGTGGGAAGGAGAGGGGGAGTCCAACCTGTGGAGTGTTTGCTTTCCTGAGGGGAAGAGGAGTGGATCAATGTGGAAAAGAAGGGTATCCGAGAGGTGGATTCAGGTAAAAGAAGATCGATGATTGAATTGGGGGTTTGGAGAGGAAGGGTGGGGGTAAAAGAAACAGAACAAAGATGGAGGAGTCTGAAAGAGCAGGTGGGGATTAAAGACGGGTGAAACGGCATCACTCGCACTGACCTCACCCGGAAACGGGAACTGCCTCTTGATGGATGCGCAGCCCTGTTTGCCGGGGCTAATACTGTCTGTTCAAACAGTGTGTGGGGCACAGGGCGTGTCTGGGTGTTTGCAGAAGCGTTTTTAGGCGTCCATGCGAGACTGTAGGCAAACAAGACCGGAGAGCATCTGTTTCCAACCGCATGATCCATCTCCTGGCTTCGCTCGAATTTGTCCGAGCGAACCGGTTTCAGTTTGATGGATGACTCTGGACTCTGCAAGGTGATCGTTTGTGTGGAGAGTCGCTGCCTTCGAATAGAGCCCATATTTCCAGCAGTGTTTACAAAACATAAACACACACTTGTCTCCATTCAGCTGAAACCAACTCTTTACATACACTGTAAAAAGGGAACTTATTTTGTTTTACCGCCTGGAATTAGGTAATATTTGCTCATTTGCCTGTCTGTTATATATACCAGACAGTTTCCATACATTTTCTTCATTTTTGGTAGAAATAAATTATATAATTTGGATTAAATAATGCCGGCACCCCATACTTTACAGTTGGGACAATGCATTCAAGTTTGCAAGACTCCACTAATGTTAAGGATGGTCATCACGCCCATAAACTTCAATTTCAGTTTTATCACACAACAGGATATGTCTCTAGAAACTAGAGATGCACCGACCAACTTTTTTTACTTCTGATACCAATGCCAATATCTGATTCCGATGAAGAAAAGCAGTGCTGAATTGACTTAAAGCTTTTCTTTTATTACCAATTTATCTGATAACGCTGCACCAGTACAGAAGACTTAAATACACCAATAGCTGCACAAGGTTACTTAATACTGATCCTTAACATATTTATTTAATTAATTAAAAATGATTATATAAAAAATGAAAAAAATACTAAATAAGATTTTAAGCTTGTTTTTAGCACCATTACGGTTGCCGGGTCCTTCTAAAGATACAGCCTCTGAATTTGGATAAACCCATTGATTTCATCAAAACAACGGATGTGAAAATCAGGAAACTCGAAATTAAATTACAGTATGAAACTCCATGCGAACAAGTTATCATAAAAACGATAAAATAGTTTCTCAGTATTTTTAGCCGTCTTAATCACTCTTGATGTGTCATTAGAAAAAAAAGAAAAGAAAAAAAAAGCTAACTCATACCATCTTTTCCCTCCAAAACGTTTATATTTCTGGGATTTATCAATTGAAACCACAGTTGCACTTTTTTTTTTTTTCTCATCTTTAAACAGTGAGTTTAAAATGATTTGTTTGGGTGTAGGACTTTTACCATCTGTAAAGTTATTTGACGCCCTTTCATTCCTGTCCTTTGAATAGAGCGTACAAAGAATACTCTGGGACAGCGTGCGCCCCCAGGCACTGCTTGCCTTCTTCTTCTTCTTCTCTCTCTTTCTTTGTGTGTGTGTGCATGCGCCTCTCTGTAGCTGCCAACCATTAAAAAAGAATCATGATCTTTACTAGCATCCTACTGCGCTTCAATGTGTCCTCTGTGGTTTGACATGTTTGTAAGGGATCACTAGGCTCACGCCATACGTGTGACTGTTTTTATGAGTTACTGGGTGTGTGTGTGTGTGTGTGTGTGTGTGCAGGACAGTCAGTCGTTAGAGGAAATGAATAGTTGCCACCATCGTTCATAGTTCCCTAATGAGGGGACTGGGCCCTCACTTTTCCTCGTGTCTTCTTATTTTATGTGTTCTGTGTGGCCAGGTCCCCCTCTCATCTCATGTCCTCAGAACACCCAGGGGCCTCATTACCCTACCGTCGTTGTTTATATGGAGGGAAGAAGAAAAGAAGAGATGGAGGATCAAAGAAAGGTCTGTGATCGACTGCTTCCCGTCGCATAGCTTTCCACAAGGCCAAGTTTCCTCTCGGCATCTGGGTTGAAAATAATTTCTTTTTTCTTTAACTATCAGGCGCAGCGTCTGAGGCGGTGAGCCGTTGATGACATTCACTTGATCACCCCCAGATTGCTGCTTCTGTGTCATCTAATCCTTTCTGAGGATTATTGTTTTGCTATTTTGGGGAGACCCGACTTCGGTCCTTCACTTTGAAGAGAGATGATGTCATGGCTCAAAGCAGAACCCCCTGTTGTAATTAGAAATGAGCTGCCTGTGATCACGTTACGGGATTATGTTGTTTCCCAGGAACACAGTTTAGAGTCAGAATGGAGCGGAGGGCGGGCCGGGGGAGAAGTAGAATAGACAAGATGGAAGCGTATCTAACAGCCGAGGCTTCTTTCAACCTGATGCATTTGGATGTTTATAAATTACAATTTAAAGTCAATCATCACATCAATTTAAGAAGCAATTACCCATTGCTGATTATAAAATAAAATGTGGAGTTCATAAAATGTAAATAATTGCAGGTTCTCTGTAATTTCTTTTCAATGGCATTTTGTGTTTCACTTAATCAGTCCAGGTACTCCGCAGGTCTGTGTGTTCGGTTCTCTGGTTTTTTGTGCCTATTTTGTCAACCAGTAGCTTGTGATGGGCTCACAAGCTACTGTGATTTCAGCTTTAGATGTACAAAGATGATTCCAAGTCGTTCAACAAGTTATCTTATGTAGCTTGAATAAATTGCACACAACACTGTTCCAATTTCTATTTGTTAAGAAAATCAAAACCTAATTTAGTAAAAATTTTTCTTCCACCTTTTGAACACAATAGTGGGCTACTACTTGTTGGTTTATTGTATACATTTCAAAGCAAATCAATTGAAATGAGGTTGTAATGTGTAAAACTATTATGTTCCCATCCAGTTGTTACGCAAATTTTGAGCGAACTTCTAAAACTGTGCAAAATAAAGAAAAGGAAGAAAATACAAATGAGGTATGTTTAATTTCATCCAATGTTGATGCTACATATGGCTGCATTAAGTAGAGGTTGCTACTGGCATAAAACACACAACTCAAAAATGGAAAGAGGGTTTCAGGAATGCGTTGCCATCGGGAAAGTTCTAACTGTTCTGTCATGTCAATTAGCACTGGGGATGCAAATGCAATATTAATGTACAACAACAGCAGTGAAATGTTCACTATGTCAGAATTTATTTGGCAAAGGTGTTTCCATTTTCCCTTTGGCGTATTAACTCTTTTGGTAAAGCCAAAAACCTCCTCGAGCGAGCGTAAAAACTTTAAGGTAACAATACTTCAAAATGTGCATAGAATAAGATCTGTTTCAAAACAGACTTCAGAGCTAACTTAGCTAACTTTCTACTAAGTTAGCCATTGTTAAAAACATTTAATGTCCGATCTAAACCAGTGTTTCCCAACCCGGGTCCCCGAGGCACACTGCCCTGCATGTTTTAGGTGTTACCTTGCTTTAGCACAGGAGATTTTAATTGACAAGTGTTTGCTGAACTACAATCAGCTGAATCAGGTGTATTAAAGCAAAGAAATATCTAAAACATGCAGGGCAGTGTGCCTCGAGGGCCAGGGTTGGGAAACACTGATCTAAACCTAAGGATGGTGTCTGTGTCATATATTCTGTAATTATCAGGTTGAGGATTTCTACCTGCTACTTTTGATTGCCAAAAACTTTTAAAATGAAAGACTAATCTCAAAAATTCTTTATTAAACAGTAGAATGTTCTAGAAGAAGCATATAAACTTTAAACAACACTACCAGACTTTTGTTTGCCTTCAGCACATGGGCAATAGACGAAAAAGAAGAGAAAATAGAAAATGTGTCTTCAGGGATCTGAAGCTTAGTGAAAATCAACATTACTGAACTCCACAAAGGAAGAGAAAGGCTTATGAAGATAGAAAGCATGTTTTTTTTTTTGGGTCTGTGTTTCCTCAGTTGCTAATGTAATAACGAGGCTGTAGGCAGTAAACTGAGGAGGTAGCCCATAAGTGCAGGAATGCCTTCAGAGAAGTCTGCATGAAGCATTATAGAAACCAGAGCAAAGTCCCTGGCCGGCAGTAAAAGACCTCCAGCAGGAGTTTCCAGACTCTGGAGAGAAACAGTGCGGCTCTAATACGCAGTGACACCTGTACAAATATGACAGTCATGGGAAAGTCATCAGAAGAAACCCTTTCCTGCATCCTCACCGCAAAACAGAAAAGAAAAACCATCCAGCTGCAACGAACAAATGTACACTTGGAGGTAGACGGGTACTGAATTTCATGAAAACCTCCCCGCCGCGGCCACCCCATCTTCACCTGCTAAGCATGTCAGTGTATAAATCAAGCTACGAGCTTATGTTGCAAGGGATGACATGGGAAACATTTCACTCGTTGGGGGAGAGCGGGTTCAAAAGGAATGGCTGAGAATTGGGCGAGTAAACTGCACACTGTCTATAAATATGCTGAGGATGAAAAGAGGGTTGGCTCAACAGCTGGATAATGATCCTAAAGTCAACTGAAAATCCACCATAGGCTACCTCCAGAGGCTTTAGCCTGGGGCTTAGTCGGGGTCCCGCCAGCTCCTCTAATACCCTGAACATCATCAAAAAGATGATGTTCGGGGTATTCATGACCGAAAATGATGTGAAAACCTCTAAAGAAGAGACTGAGTGCAACTTATTTCTTCACCAAATGTTATCAAAAATGGAGTGGCGTCAGATTTTAGTGGCTATAGGATTTCTCTTTTGTCCACCAGACATTTCTCCCGTTAGCACCACACTCTTGCATTTGCTTACTTGTATTTACCCAGAATGCCCTGGTCTGTAGTCCGCTTCATGCTTTCGGAAAGGTGCCCGGTCCGCTTGGTGTTCACATACGCATTCGAATCATACTAGAATTACCTTTAACTGGACTGAGACCAAGTTTTGTAGGTGGACCGGAGCGCCATTGTTTTGGTCTGCATCAGAGTTTCATTACGCGTTCACACCTCCCCAACTTTCTAGGCAAACAAACTAGAGGTCAAAGAAAGTTCAAAAGTATTGACTGAGAATAGCTGAACGTAAATTCACACAGCTTTTATTTACCAAAAAAAGTTTAGCAACAAAATCTGCATGCAGTTTAAATCATGAATCATTTTCCTCTTACTTCACAGCTATCCAGTATTTACTGTTGTTCACCCCCACTAAACTATATAAAGAACAACTTTGGAGAATAACTCCCAGCATGCAGCTTTGTGTTCCCCGACAGACTGAATATCAACTAAATGTATTCAGAGAAAATTGTTGTGGTGTTAACAACTGTCTGGAGTGTACATGAAATGCCAAAAAACCCACAGGACACTCATTAAGGTCCACGCTCACAATGCTGCAGCTGACAATGGAGAGCAAAGTGACATTACCAGAGAGTCCGCTATCGATTTTCATGATTAGTTTTTTTTTTTTTTTTTCGATTTTTCGCAGATAAAAGCCTTGTGTTTGTGTGTTTGTGAAGTCAACCAGATTTAATGGGAACATTTGCATTTCAATAGCTAGTCATACACACAGAGGCAGATACAAAAATATTTAAAACATCTGATAAATAATGTACCCTTTATATAATCTCGGTGTTAGGGTTGTTGGAAACGTCTCGTGGCAGTTATTTCCAATTCTAATGCAGTCGGGTCAATGAACTGTAACAATTCTCAGCATATGAATCGCTTTTTTATTCTCAAACATTTTACAGTGTTTATAAAGGTATGTACATATTTAAGATGTCACGCCATCTAATGTGGCTGAAAGGGACTTTATTTACTTGCTGGTATCCCTGTACCAGTAAAAACCTGAAAAATAGAGGGTGTTTTTCTCACACTGAAAACTTTAGAAAAATCCAACCTTTTCTTGCAGTGGAAGATATACCCGTCATAAAATGGATAGTTCCACACCTAATTTCAATGCTACATTTAATCTCTTTTCATTGACAGTGTAACACAGGCAGCCTTTTGGAGCTGGATTTGACGGTGAGTAAGACGAGGCAGTTGAATCAGTTTTAGGTAGAGAACAGCAGTTTATTTGCTCACAGCATCAATCACAATTCACAGACAAACTGCAACCTTAAATAGTCCCAGCTGTGATGGACTAAACCATCCTTAACTCACAGGGGGATCTCAACCATCCAATCTTCACCTTTTTAAATAAATACATTTTAATAAATACAAACATCTACATTCACTTTTTATAAATATTTTATGTTTTATCCCAACACCATAATAAAATACCATAAACCCATAAACCATTCCTCCCCCCACTTTTCAATGGCCTCCCCCAGAGTCTATAAATGGTGTCTGGACCCCCGGGGCAGTATTTGTCCAAACACCCTGGAGAGAACACAGAAAAGACAGGTGAGTCACCCTATCAGCACCCCACACCCAACAGAATATGCACACACATTTGCACAGCAGTAACTCATCGCTCTGAATATCAATTAACTTCTCTCACAGGCCACCACACTTTCCAATGAGGAGCAGCTGTGCCGAGCCCAGAACAACAGGCCACACGCCAATGACCAATATACTCAATAAATATGGTTAAAAACTTCTGGTCTGCAAATTATTTATGTGCAAATCTATGTTTAAAGTGCAGTGCTATACAAAGTGTTAATCATTAAAATGCAAAAAGTGTTTTACCGTGAATTTAATAAAAATAATCCCTGTAATGAAGATGTCTTCATTACACACAGTCTCACTAGGTTAATTTAGGTTAAAAGGATTTAGCCTAGAGGCTAAATCCTCTTGAGACGGACATGAAAGTTGATTGTTTTGTGAACATATATATGCAAAATCAGACAGAGGTGTTGTGGATTAATTTAAAATTTTCTGGCCAAGGTTTTTTAGAATGTGCTGGCACTTCAGAGTTCATGCTACCAATATCAGATTTTTCTGAATCCAGAGCATCACAGATCCTCCACTATGAAAAGCTATGGGAGGTAGAGATTGCTTTCCACATAGTCATCCTTTTCTCACAACACCCTATGTTGGTTGCTGTAAAGCTAAATGTTAGCAGTTTAACAGAACATACAGTTTAGTTTGATTAAAACAATTAACAGATGATAGGTGGGTGTCTAACCAGCCTGTTTTAAATGGACTGGTAATAAACAATATCAAAACTCAAATCACTTTTAAAGCAAAGCTATCCATCCAACCATCATCATGCTTTTGTAGGACCCATTAAATTTTAGTGTCTCTGAAAAAAGATTTTGTAAAACTACCAAAACTAGAACATAAAAGGCATTAATTTGTGTTACCTAGGCAACCATTTTATACAATCATGAATTTTAACTTGTAGTGTAAGGACGGGTTTTCTGTCCATACAATGCACATTTATTCCACCCACCGCTGAGTTCCCAGGAAGGACATTTACAGTCGCTTGGCATTTTTGACTAATTATTTGATTAAAAAGAGAGAGGTTTTGCAACAATAAAAATATGGCATAGATTCACCATGGAAGGTTTTCTTAAAAATAACAAACTCTTTAGAAAACCAATGAAAGCTCAAAGCATACCCGTTTACAAAAGCAGAGATAGCAAAAGGAGAAACTGGCCTGTTGTATGTAAAATGAGACCCTCAAATACAATCAGGCCATTGTGTTGGAAAACAAGTGCAGCTAAGGACCTTCTCATGTGAGTCTGCTCCTTAGGACAGGGGGTAATCTTATGTCTAAGCCAAGTTTCACTCTTTGCAGGGCTCTGCTAATGAATTGTGCATTCAGAGTCTAGTGTTCTTGATGAAAGATGAGACTGGCATGAACGGAGGGGAGAGAGAAACTTGGACTGAGTTAGAAAGGCAGTCATGCTGGACTGAAGCTTTTAAGCTGAGCAGGAGCATGTGAGACGAAAGGGAGGCAAACAGAGAAGCACAAGAAAACTACAACTGAAGAGAGAAGGAGAAAAAGGGTTGGTAAAGCCTGAAAATATAACTTTTCTGCTTGTTTTTAACGAGGATTGGCTTTGAGATTATAAGGTAATGTGGTTGAAGATTACAAGACAGCTTGGTTTTCATAAATAGCCACTAACATGTACTTAGTAAGAATGTTTATTTTTTTAAGTGCTCCTACAGCTGAATGTCATGGTCTTGGTAACATCCCAAAACCACTACGTATTGTCTGTGGTAGCTGCGTAACCTAATCCACCATTAATGCTGTGGGCTTGTAATTATTCACTATGGTGCAGTTAGATTTAAAGTAGACAAAAATGCATAAAAATCTATTTAATGTGCCCTAACTTTTGTTATAGACCTTATGCCTCCAGAATATTGATTTTTTTCTCTTGCTTTATAGAAATCAGCAAACGTTAGCCATTTGTAAATTACAATTATATTTTATACCTAAAAAAAACGTAACGCTATTATTATAGGCCTACATTAAGCAATGTCAGTATTTAAAATTTTCCAATTGCATTGTATTGTCATCCATTTGGTTTTGCAACAAAGGAAGGAACCGTTACAACAAGAATGAAAAACAAAGGTATTTAAAAACTAAGTCAAGTTTATTTCTAAACCAGTTAATCTGTTTGGCACGTTTTTTTTCTTCACAAATTTTAAAGTAAATTATTGTAAATGTTTGTAATACTTGTCTTTAAGTGTAAAGAGTCATATGCTTTGCTTCCTTAATTTAGTCAATGAAAAGTTTTTCTCAGTTTTCTACAACACCAAAAAAAAACTGTGAACGTGCATACGTAAAGAATATGAATTTGACCCCGACGTGATTTGAACACGCAACCTTCTGATCTGGAGTCAGACGCGCTACCGTTGCGCCACGAGGTCTCGCGCCTCAGTTGTTCATCATTTATTATAAATACAAAATACACCATATCAGTATACGCTTTTGTGTCCTGTGGTACAATGGAATTTCTATTTAATCTCTTCATATTTTGCTCACTGTTATCTTTCGTTCTAGCCTAACTTTCGCTCTTGCGTTTCATGCACCAGTGCGCATCTCGTTGCTTGCAGGTAATCAAGGATTAAGTCCGATCACGATGTTTTTATTCGTAAAATGACATTTTAAACACATATTCCTCCTCAAAACATAAATGGCTTTTCATGGATTCTTTCTGCATTCAACCACTAGATGACGCTTTTTATTTACATTAATTTGCATCAATCTCTTGATTTTTTCAGAACCTAAATTTACAATTTTGAAAATATAAATATATTGTTTCAAACTTGTGCAGTTTGAAACAATATATTTATACTACATCTGATGTTCTTTATTGATACAGTTTGTATTGTTATTCCTCTTAGGGAAAGAAGATTACATGGATAATCTGCTCTCCTTCATCAGCAACCCAGTGATCAGCAAAATGGACAGGTAAAAGCAAATTAAAGTGTTAGCAGATTACACTGTCTGCTGGTTGGTTGTAGCAAGTACACCTATTTCTCTATCCTTCAGAAATAGAATATTTTGTCACAACTTATGTAAAATTGTAACCAAATCTCTGAAATAAGATGGGCTAAGATCTTCACTGTTGCAGCTATTCGGATGACATGTAATTTTCCGTGGCAGGAAACAAAATCAACTTAAGATGCAGCAGACATTGAAGTGTTCACATCTGAACTGCAACATTTTCATTTGATGCTTCAGAGAAGATTCAAAAGTTATACCCAGTGAACTTTCAAGTCTTCACTGCCTCTGACAGCTTTGCTCTCTATTTTACTCAAACTATATTTCCATAAACTCTAAACTGGTTCACCAAATAAAAGTATCTCCACTGAGTGATGTTGTCACATTTGTATTTCACCATGGTGGTGGTGTTGTCAGTGTTGTGTTTGTTTTGTACCACAGAAAATTTTTTACTTGTTGGCCAAAAAGTTAGATTTTGATTTCATTTAACCAAAGCATTTCATACACATTTTTACTGTATTCTCTGCATGGCCTGTGGTGAACTGTAAAAGGAACTTTCTCTGCTGTTCTTTGAACAGTTCTTTTTAACTTGTCCAACTTTCATAAAGGACAGATTTGTGGATTTTATTTTACTTTATAATTTGTGAGGATATCAAATTACAGTGAATCCGTATCAGAACTGGAAATATTTACATATGGCATAGTAAATATACGTTGGCAACCCTGCAAGAAATTCTACTGATTAAAATTGCTTTTGTTTTGTTAATAAGATGTTCAAACAATGTGCTATTGATAATAACAACAATAATAGAATAAATAAATGAATAAAACAATTAACATAATTAATAATAAATAAAACTATATTATTTTCAGCAAATAAATTTGCACACATTTTAACCCCATCTACTGGATACATGGGTTTAGCTGTCATAAGAGGAAGAAGAATTGGTCCTGAAGCATTAAAATATGAACAGTAACAAAATGTGATCTTTAAAAACGTGCTGTTTTTGTTTTGATGATTACCTAGCCATTGTTCTCAGAATGTATTTTTTAGGAGTGAACATCATTTTTATTCCACTTTACAAATATTTGTTTCATTGTGCTGATTTATCACATTACATTTCAGTAAAATACCTTTATGTTTGTGGCTCTTACCTGATAAAATGTGAGAAAGTTCAAGGGCTATCATTTTTATAAGCCTCAGGCTGCTGTATCAGAGTTTAAGCATATATAAATAAGCTTAACATGCATATAGAAAACAATTTAAATTATGTAGCAAATGAAAGATTTAAACAAGATGAGTTTGAGGGATGTCAGAACAAGTCATATTTCTTAGTGCCTTCAGAAAAGAATGAGTTATGTTGTGTTTGTACGTGATTTCCCTCCAGATATGTTCTTACCTGTTGACTTTAATTTAAAGTCAACTGAAATTAATATCTTGAGTTTAGAAATGAAATATTGATCGTGTGCCCTAGTGTCAGCATGATGTCCATATTAGCATGCATTCAGATGCAGACCATTTACTCTCCAATGAACTGTAATTACATTCAGGAAGTATGGCAACTGATTTACCTTTAATGTATGTATCCTGACATATTTAGAGCAATATTTAAATCTCCAGTTGTGCAAGATGAGGCTCTGTGATTAAACATTCTGTAATAATTTAACAAAAAGGCCTTTTCACCTCCGCCATAAGCAGTGTGTCAGCGGTCTGAGTCATAGGCTGGTCCATACCCAGAGCAATTTTTCCTCTGCCTATCCACAAAGTCAAAAGGACAAGTTTTTATGAATTGCAGGTCAGGGATAAGAGGCAACCTGGACCACATCAGGGAAGAAAGGGAGGGCGTCCATCTGCGTTTTTCTGCTGCAATGGATGCAGTCTCCATGGCAACATTGTGCTCCCGCAGCAAAATCCCAAGAAAGATGGTCCGCTCCCCCACCCCCATGCTTATGCACACGAGCGTCTCACACACACTCTGAGGAGGCAGGATGCTGCACATGTCTTAGTTGTCCATGCACACAGACTTCCTGTACAGCTCATTAATGCTGCTTTACTGACAATTTTTTAGACGAGGTTTTAAAACTAAGCAAACATAAAAAGGGAGCAACTCCCCCTTATATGTTGATTTTCTGTCGGCAGTTCAGTTCAGCCTTTAAAGCTGCGCTCTATTTGTCCATCCTTCTAGCAATCTGTTATTAGAGTCCCAAGCAGGGTTTGATGATTTATCTCCTGTGTTCCTCCCATCAGTCTCCCTGCACCTCCAATCTATACGTGAGAGAAATACATCTTAGGCTGAAGCCTTTGGCTGAGGGTAGCAAATGGATCAACCCCCACTTTCTGTTTGATGCTTTTGGTGTTTCTCATTTCCTCTGCCATCCTAATCTAAAATATAGAGAAAACAGACAAAATGTGGAGTGTGATCAGGATTTAGAAAAAAATTCTGTCTCTTTGTTGCTATCTCCTGTTTGCTCAGATCATCTTGCTCACTATTGGACCGTCAAGCTCCCTCCCATTTTCACACCAGCCACTCAGCTCGTTCGAGCTCTCTGCATCTTTTTTTCTTCCTCTTTCTCTCTCCTTCTCAGTCTCTTTCCGCTCCTGACAGTGCACACACACACATGCGATAAAGCAGGATCCCAAACCGCCTTCTGGTCAATCCACTCTCTCTCTCTCTCTCTCTCTCTCACACACACACACACACACACACCCGCACACCCTCTTCCTACCTATCTCTGTGTGGGGTGTATTTCTTTGGCTTTGGCAATGCCAGGTTTAGCAAACGGATATCACTCCCGCTGGAGGAGAACAAACTGAAACTTCATCTTCATCTCTAAAGGACACACTGTAAGTGAATCTTTCTCATCCATTCACATCACCCCCCACAAAGTGTTCTCTTCTATTACCATATTTTATACCATGACATTTTTTTATTTGATGAAAGAGACAAGTCTTTCCTCCTTTCATGGCTCCCTTTTGCCACATCACTCTTTTTTCCCTTTTACAAATCACTGGCTAATCCACACACCCAATGTTGTCTGTATGCAGAGTAACACTGAGGCCCATATTTGGTGCCCCTTGACAGCTCTGCATTGTGCAGTGAAATATGAATATGTTACTTCATCTAAGCTGGCTGTGTTTAAAGATAAGTGCAGAAATGAGTTGCGTTTATTAGTCAAGTCCAGGTCTGAATTTTGTCTGAGTTATGTGGGCATTGTTGACTTCAGAAAACTTTCTGATTTCTGAAATGATGCCTTAAAAATTACTTTTCATCAGTGTTTGAAATTTAAATATTTTATGCCTGTGTCTCTACTAAAGTCAGGTGACAATCTACCTTGCTGTAGCTCTATACATCCTTGTCCCTAGTGGGGTTGGGAGGGGTGCTTGTGCCTATCTCCAGCTAACGTTCCGGGTGAGAGGCGGGGTACACCCCGGACAGGTCACCAATCTGTCGCAGGGCAACACAGAGATAAACAGGACAAATAACCATGCACACACACACACCTAGGGAGAATTTAGAGATACCAATTAACCTGACAGTCATGTTTTTGGACTGTGGGAGAAAGCTGGAGTACCCGAAATACCCACACATGCACAGGGAGAATGTGCAAACTCCATGCACAAAGGCCCCAGGTTGAGAATCGAACCCTGGCATTGCTGTCAGGCAACAGCACCACTGTGCAGCCCCATACTGTACTTTGCAAAAGTATTTACACTAGTTTAACTTTTTCATATTTTGTTATGTTCCAACCACAGACTAATGACTGGGATTATATGTAACAGATCAACGCAAAGTGGAACATAATTGTGAATTAAAGTTTTTTTGTAAATTTAAATTTGAACATTATGGCATTAGTATGTATTCAGTCCCATTTATTTGAATACCGCTACGTAAAATCCACAGCAACTAATCTTCACAAGCTTCATACATAGAGTCAAATTGTCTGTCATTTCTGTCAATATAAATCCAGCTGTTGTTTAACCCTTGTGTTGTCTTGCAGGTCAAAAGTGACCCACTAGCATGTTTAGCTGTACAAAAAAAACCTCAAACCATCTTTTTCCAACTTGAAATTTTATGACTTTTCCTAACTTGATTCCATCATTAGAAAAAGTGATTCTTTGTGTTTGTTTATGTTTCCATTTGAACTGTACACCACCAGGGTACAAGGTTTGTTTTGTGGGTCATTTCTGACCCTTGAATTATAAAACTATTTAAACGGCAGAAAAATGTTCAAAGGTCACACACAAACTTTCTCTAATACATACACACAAACCCACACACCCGCATATGCACACACACACATACATCAAATAAACTGGATTGATGTATGAATTGAACTTGTATTTGACCTGCACCTACAGCTAACCCCTCACATTACACAAGCTCCCAAACACAACAAAAAACAATCTCAGACATAATTAAAACAAAATCAGTATAGAGGATATAAAGGTGCCCTAAATCAAAGTGTAATACTGTTGATTGTCTTTTTGTGTTTTGTAACAAAAAAATACATGATAAAAATGAATTAAATTGAGTTGAATTGTTTCATCATGCAAAATAGATTTTGGATTTCAAATTCAAGTAAGCTGCTTTATTTTGGGGCTTCTGTTAGGGCGGCTCATTTTTGACCTGTAGGACAAGGGGCGTAAACAGAATGTTAAGATCGCGCGAGGGTTAAACAGGATGCCTCAGAGCTTTGTTTGAGAACATTAAAAAGGCAAACACAGGAGACAGGTCAGGGTTGTGAAAAAGTGTAAAGTAGTTTTCTGTCATAGACAAATATCCCAAACATTGAACTTGTCATAGAGCTCTGTTCAGTACATCTAAACTGACTGGGTGGATAAGGAGAATGTTAACTAAAGAAGTCACCAAGTAACTATTGCTATTTATGTTTAACTCAGGTGTTTTATGGAAGCGATAAATCTCTTTAGCACTTTGCCTTAAGCCATGTAGGCGAGACTACAAACATGGGGGAAAAAAGGTGATCTGTTCCAGTGAGATCCTAATGTGACTGTGTTAACTTAGATTGCATTTAAAAGCCTCCATATGACAAAGTCTCCACTGCGAAACAAGGTGGTGGCAGCTGAGAATATGGATTGAGCTAGTTAATATGAGGAGGTTGAATAAATGTCAGCTACACTACCCACTCACTTCACAAGCTTCACAAAACAGTAGAATTTGTGTTTACAGCTTAACAACCTTCTGAAAAGTTTCCCTTCATGAAATAAAACAAATAGATGTGCTTTCCTAACTCTGGTATATAAAATACAGCTGGTGCAGAACCTTAGATGGGCTTGAAGCAGCTGCTATGAATAGAATATTACGCTGATATTTAATCAGCAGATGACTACAGCAGAACACTTTTAAAGATGCATGAGCAGATAGGTTGGGAAGACGAACGAGGACTTTTGTGTAAACGTTAAAGTTGTGACCGAGGGGAACCTCAGGTTGATCCAGGCTGAGCAAAGATTGGAATACCTAGTTGGCATGGGAGGAATGTCCCAGGAGCTGCATGAGAGCGGTGAGAGTCAGGCGAGCGGAGATGTAAACCTAGCGGTGAAACGTGATGAACGGTTGCCAGCGCCGCTGTAATGACGGGATTTTCTGCTCTGTTTGTGCTGCAGCTATATTTACCTCTCTGCTTAGTTAACACTGTGTGTTGATGCTGTCAATGTCAGGCAGCTGCTGCTTTGTTTAAAAAAATCACTGGTTCTCTCATGCACTGACTAAAACTATTATCATTTTGCATTCAAATGACTTTCCTTCTTCAGGGAGATTGTTACTGAAAAAGAGATAGCCTTGGTAATTTTGACCAACATGTCCTATGTGTGATAATGTTTCAGTTTAAGTACCAGATTTGATCAATGGCTCAGGTGTTACCTCTCTACTTCCTCTAGTTGAAGCCTAAACATTTGAAAATGTTTGACATTCACCACTACATGAAATAAGTACTGAACCAAACTAATTAAATACAATTTAGTGACATATGACAAAGAGCATGGCTTTACCTCAGCTGGGAAATCAGAGCTCTTGTTGGGGTTCACAGCAGAGATTGCTTTAAGAGCTTAAATTACTTTTTAGTGTTTTTTTTTTCAGTAAATCTTTTATCTCAATCTTTCCCAAAAGCACGCAAGGACCTCTTTCACACCTTTTTGCCTTAAAGCTTAAAATACAATCCACACAGGCAAAGGGATGAATGTGAAAATTGAGTTTCTAATTTTTTATGTGTATATTTTAACTTCAGTTCATATGAAGAATGAATATGAATATTTTTGCCTGTTTTGTTTACAAAATATATGAAACCGCTGTCCATCACAGCGGTTTTATATATTTTACGAAACCGCTGTGATGGACAGCGGTTTCATAATATATATGAATATATTTTAGGGTCAGAATCATTTGAACCAGTTTAACTTTTGAAGTAGTCGTAGTCTGTGAACTGAAGATTAATGTGATTAATTTTAACCTCTTTGCAACGACTTTTGCTACCTCTTAAACATCAACTTTATGGTTGTTGTCTCTATTTTACTTTATATGTGTATTTTATGTTAATGGTGTGTTTTAGCTGAATCCTTCTTATCTTCTAATCTCCATTTTTGTTTACCAGTTATATTATTATCTTTGTCTGGATTATTGTTGTATTGTACAGCAATTTGTCCATCCAGGATTTTTAAAGGCGTTATGAATAAATCTGGAGTGTATTGAATTCATTTTACAGAGAAAATATTGCAATTAAATCTATGCTAGTTACTAGATTAATTAATTACTCCTCTCTGTGTCTGTGCAATTATTTGCTTAATCAGAAACATTAATTATACCCTTAGTGGTTTGGAAAGAACAAGCGTTACTCAGATTTGTCCTTTGACCCAGAAGTGTTCCTTTTTTCCCCCTCACAGACGTTTGTCTTTGCAAAGTCCTCTGGAGCTTAGAATCTGTATTGCAAAGAGGCACGGTGTGTCACAAGATGCTGAAAAAAACACTGTAGAATTTAGTTTTGCAATGCTAGTGTATTAAACAGTTAATTAACAGTTACTAAATGTATCATTCCGATTGTGCTCTATAAAATTGGGATGTTGTATCCAGTCATTTTTATGAAACACAATAAGTTCCTGTTAGTGATTTTACAGGCTTCTTACAAGAAAGGTTGTTTATAATTTTAAAGGAACCTCATATTTTTGCTTGTTTTTAGTTCTGTTTCCCAGAAGTAACAGCATGCAGCAATAGCAGCGTACACCTGTGTGTCCGCTGTTATAAACCATGTGGATACAGCCGCTTCCTGTGGAACGTTTAGATCCAGCTCAGCTCAGATCACACAAGCTGATCATTTTTGCTGCACTGATGTCACTCAGTCCCTCACTGTTTGTTGACAGGAAACAAAAATGTGCATCACTCTTGCCAGAGGACTGCATATGATGAAAGTTACACGTTAGTCACCAGTCAGGCGTCACTGCTTTTCTGCCTTGTCATTGTGGTGACAGTTTGGTGTAAGAGGCAGATGATGATGCTCAACAGCACGGCTGAGTAGCTTAGGTGTATGAACACACTGAGCAATAAAGGTCTATATAGTACCGTAGACCCAATTATCATTGATTAGATCATTGAGTGAGCGAGTTCATATGGATCAGACAGGTGAATTCCAAGTACGTTCCTTAAGTCTTAGACTGTTACTCATACTGTTCCGTGCTTTACTAAAGTTTTTCTATACCTTGAACTTTTTTGCAATTTATCGTAATATAAATACAAACTTCTTCTTGCTTGATTGAGATTTTGTTTTGTGGTCTGACAAAAAAGAGAGCAAAATTGAAAATTTGAAGGAAAAGCACATGAGAGATTTCCCTTAAAAATCATAAAGAGAGGTATTATGCAAAATTTACTTTTATGAGCTTTAAATCATGTTATAAAATGATTCCCTCATCAAATACCTACCCAGTATGTTGCTTTCATTTATTCATGATTGTTTGAGAAATTCTTGAATCTCCCATGGCAACCATCTGGGGTGCCTAAATGCTTGCTCATACAGTGTCCGGCATATTTACCCAAAGCTTTGACTTGGAGCTCCAGTCCCCAGCCAACTTGTCATCCCACAGAGCACCCTCTAAAGCTCCTCTTCCACTCAGCTCCTCCAGACTAGTGGCAGCAGCAATTAGCATATACCTTGGGCTTCAAAACACCTTGTCATACAAACTACTTCTCAGTCAAACACTCCTAAGAATGTTTGTGATCAGCATCATGCAGAAGCTTTGTTGTGCTGAAGGGGGCATATCAGAAAGGGTAGGAAGTTCTTAAAGAGACAGAGGTCTATTTCAAGGCATTTGAATCTAAAGTCAAACGTCTCATAAGTTGCTTTTGATATAGACAGCTTTTTCATAACAACTAAAGGTAACATGCCAACATGATTGTTTTATAAAATGACACCATGTGCCTGGAGAATATACAATAAACCAAAACAACGAGAGTGAGAAGAAATTATACTTTTAAATATTGTTGACTCAGTCAGCCACAGTTTTCTGATTTGTATTGTAAAAAATTGGGATTGATGGCTTATTTTCTTTTACTTCATAAGCATGTATTAATGTTATGTTAATCTCACAAAATCTCAGCATTGCTGTTTGGTGCAGCAACCTGAGGAAATATTAAAACATTTAAAGAATATGAATGATTTTTGGAACATATTAAGAATGATTTCCGGACAATATTAAGAATGATTTCCTGTCTAGTTAACCTCATGTTCCTGTTCTGAGAGTTTCTGCGCATGCTTATGGTTGAATTACAAAATGTACATTCACTGGCATTTTTCACTGTGTGTGATGTTTATAAGTGTGAGCAAAAAGCCCATGGCAAAGTTCTTTTGTTTTCACAATGCATTTGGTGTACTTTTCTTCTGTGCTTACAGCTCTTACATAAACCCTTGCTTTGACCTTTTTCCCTCCCTGAAATCACCCATTTAGTGACAAACCTCTAAAATGTCCACCTTTCCCTCTAACACGCTGACTGATACATTTTCACCTATCTGAAACCGTACTGTGGTCTGGTCCAAGTTTGACCAAGCTATCTGTTTGTGTTGCTGTTGTTAAGCTCAAGGCTTTTATTCTTTTAGTTATTTTAAGAAACAAATTATTTCAGCATCAGCTCCTCTACCCTGTGGCACATGCACTTATTTCCTTGAAATAATTCTCCGTGCATTTACAGAAAGGTACAGTCAGATAATAAAAAGAAACACGAGGGGACAAAAATCCATGCTTCATGTTCTATTTCTTTTGAATGTTTCATAGGATCTCCATCCATGTAAGGTTGGTATATAAGCTTACATAACTGGCTGTTCTGGTTCTGATATTCTGTATGCTAGAATAGTGAGTGTCAGTGTAAAGAGACTTTGACATTCACATTCAATTGATTGTTTAGCTATTTTTCTTTGATGCTTGGGCACATAGCAGGAGACAGTGACAGACAGGGTGTGTGTACAGAATCTGGACAATATACTCTGAGAGGCAAATGATCTGTGTCCACATGTCCATCCGAGCTGCATGTATCTGTTCCTCATAGCTCAGATGCTGAAATCTGATGATGCTTTCATTCCAACTGTCTCCTAATGAGCTCTGCTTCCAAGAGATGAAGATAAAGTGATTTAAATACCATAGCGGGCACATAATTACATTGGCTGCTTATGTGTGTACAATGCCTGGCAAAGATATTCACATCCATTGAACATTTGCAGGCTCTGCTCTGATCAGTGTGTCTTGCCAGTATGCTGCCAGTACTATGATTCAACATGGGAATGGTGTGTGGCTGTTCAGTGTGATTTTTGGTCTGATCTTACAAGAGCACCTTTTTAAGAGTCTGTATTGTTCCCTGGATAGTGACAGTTGGCAAAAAAGAACAACAAGGGCTTTCTTGTTGTTCTTTAACAAAGGATTAGTTAAAGTGTGCACACAAAACTTGGCAATGAGGGTGTGTACACTTTTGAGAGCCACTGCATAAGAACTTTTTAGCTTTTGTATGCAAATTGTGCTAAAGTCCTTTATTTTAATTTGCTCCTACATAATAATTGAATGCTTGGCTCTACATAATCTTGATCAGGAATGTCATTCACAGAAGCCATGTGAGGACTTGTCGTTTAATGCCACCAGCAGCAGGTCCATTAAAGCCTTCCTTGGCTTAAGACTGTGATGACATCACATTTAAACCCCCCGCTCTTTGTGTCTAACAATGCAAAGAGTTTTGAGTGCTCAGATGAAAGAAAAAGGAGAAGCACCTTTTTGTAAGCAGGCACTCAGGTGAGTACATTTTGCTTTTGTCAACCTATTTTGTGTGAAGCCTTATTTCTCACACAACTTTCTCTCCCACACCTGTTTTTCCTGAGGGCAGCTTTAATATTAACACAGCTGGCTGACTCTTAGTTTAAGGAAAAATTCTGACTTTTCTTTCTAACCACTGATAAAGTGGTTTGCATTAGTATTTGCTCTTTTTGCAAATGACCATATATGCTTTAGTCATACTGCAGGAACTTCATCAGAAACAAAGTTAGCATGAATAAGGTGTAACGTAAGTAATTATCACCTGTAGTGGAGGTTTCAGAAATTACATTTACATTTCAGTGTTAGTTAAATGTTTATCTTAGTTCATTGACATTTCTTTAGCTGGATATCAAAGTAATGCATTTTAAAACTCTGTGTGCTGCTAGGAGCACGTGGCTGTCAGTGGTGTGAAGGGGATGAGAACTGATAGCTCTATATATAGACATATATGTATGTGGAGGCTGATGACTGGACTGTGCAGCAGATCAGAAGGCTGCCAAGTATCCTAATGAGACTTTTATTGATTTAGTTGAACAAATTCGGTAAATTTTAAAAGCAAGAATCAGGTTTAAACATATTTTGGATTTTTTTTTCTAATCCAGACATGGTTGTATTTATTATTACAAGTTTAAATATTTACATACAACCCAAAGGATATTGTGTGAATTTCCCAAAGAAAATTGGTTGGGACATTCAAGAACAATCTGTTTGGACATAATTGTAAAAAAGTCAAGTTAAGACATTGACATCTCATGGTACTACAAGCATGTTGGTGGCAGTATAATGCTGAGGGACTGCTTTTCTGCCAGTTGCACTGGTGTCATGCACATATGGAGCAAGGAAGAACGTAAGGAGTGCTTCTTTTAAATTCTTCATCTTGAACTTTAACTAAATGGCTATGCTTTAAAGCATATCAGATCTGTGCCAGAAATCCAAGAAATTGGCATAAATTATGCAATTTCTATTAAAAAGAGTGATCAAATATCCACTCGTATTATGCCAGAAGCTTATTGATGACTACAAAAAGTGTGTTGTTTCTCTGCAACTTTGTTCCCTTGTGGGTTTCAAACTGTAGCCTCAATATCTGCTTTGAGTTCTCTGGGTACTCCAGCTTCCTCCTACAGTCCAAAAAACATGATTGCCAGGTTAATTGGTCTTTAAACCACACTTTACACTTGAATATGTGTGTGAATGAGGAATACTAACTCTTACTGTAAGTGCTTTTACAACTGTTATTTTGTGTAAATTTTATATTTTATACTATTTTAAAGTAAATAAAGAACAGAAACATGTTTACACTCTACTGAATAATTTCTTTCTTTTAAAGATTTAAAAATATTAAGGTCAAGCATTTCAAGGCCAAAAACAGACCATGGTCATTACAGAGTAACACATCCGTGGCAAGCAAGCTTTTAAACACTTTTTGTTTTTGCAGCCAATGTGTGATGCTGTGTGGTTGTTGCTCAGTTAGTAGGTTAGAAGTAGGCCAATGTTTCAGGAAAACACTGCCAAGAGAAACTAGTTAAAACATCTGCAGGAGAGCTCTTGGATGCGGACAAACCAGATTAAAAGCACCGAGCAAGTTTCTTCTTTATTTTGTGTACCTTTTTTGTGTGAGAAAACATGACAAATAGCCTTTGTTGACAGAATGATCATGGAAAGAAAATCAAAATTTACAATCTTCTCCTTAAAATTGTGTGATTAGTATTATTGTCCTATTGACAGTTTTTCCTCCATCTGAAACATTTTGAAGGGAATGGATTCCATCCATAATTGGTAGCTACTTCACTGATTTTCTCATTGAACCATCAGCAGCTTAAA
>CAEGAE010069679.1:0-13759 GCA_903067095.1 Girardinus metallicus | reverse complement strand
TAGATAGATAGATAGATAGATAGATAGATAGATAGATAGATAGATAGATAGATAGATAGATAGATAGATAGATAGATGCAACGCAAAACATTTTTGAATGTCACAGAGTAGTTACAGGAAACGGAACAAGTTATTCCTGGTTCACTCGAAACTTTAGAAGAATGCAGGAAGCTAAAGAAAAATAGCCCAGTATCACACCATAAAAGGCTCAAGAGTTACAGTGAAGGAAGTTGCCATGAGGAAAGTGAGTGACCTGAAAAACTGTGCTATTTCTTTTTTAAAATGTTTCACTTCAACCTCGGTTTTCAGTCAAAAAAGAAATAATTATAATAATTAACTCATTAAACTCTATTTTGTGTGACTGATGTTAACAAGTCAAACAATATGCTGCAGATATAATTTAGGATAACAACTGAAAATATTGATTATCAGAAAATATAAGTCAATACATTAAAAATATGTCCCCTGTAAGAGGGGGCATATGAAAAAAACTTCAATGCAGCTTTTTTCATGCTTCTTCTTTGTGTGGACTCAAAGTTTAATTTGGAGGTGCGACGTCCTGACTTGCAGCGTTTGCTGATATATGACATGGTTCCTATCCAACATTAGTAAACTAAGGAGAGAAACTGGGACACACTGAGGATACAGAGGATAAATGTTTGACTTCATCCAACTCCCTTTGAGCAGTTTACAATGTTTTTTTTTTCCCTTTTTTGTCTATGTATGTAAAATTCTTTTTATCTTGTCTGCTAACATAAATAAAGAAATAAAATGAAGGAGAGCTGCAGTATACGGCGAATACACCCTTTGTAATGTCTCGACACATCACAGCTGAAAAAGGAGAACTTCTCAAACTTTCCAGTGAAAACAGTTCCAGACTTGCGCTCTCCTCTCAGTGTTCACAGTAACAAAATCAAAAAAAAAAAAAAAAAAACTCAGACAGCTGTCATAGTTACCTCTGCGCCACACTTTAGATTTCCTAAGAAAACCTCTGACAGACAAAAGTTTGCCTTTTCCTCCTGCAATAACCCTTGACTAAAATCTAACTGATAAAAATGAGAGATTAACATCAAAATATTTTTTAATTATTGAACCTATTAAGTGGGTTGAACTCAGACTGATTTATGATTTTAAATGGCGGTCATGAATCAAATATAGTGTTTCTAGTGTGACTAACGACAGCTGATTGATGTCAGTATGTCAACACTTTGACATAAACTTCTTGCTCGATTGCACCAGTAGGAGATATTTCATGTTTGGCCTTGCACCCAAACCCAGTGAAGAGAGAGCTGAAGATCTCACTCACCCCTTGGAGCAAACTCTGTCTGCAGCCTGAGGACTCTTCTCGACCTTCTGATCCTCTGGAGCTGTTTCTGACACCCAGTTTTTGATCTGCTCCTTCACACCTCCGATCCCATTCGTTATTTCTGGCTCCTCTCTCTTGGTCGTGACCTCCGGCTTTGACACAGAGTCAAACAGGAGACTGATTCTCTTCTTAATGCTGTTCCCGCCGGTAAAATCCTCCGCATCAGTATCACTCTCTTTGATCACAGGCTCTGGTGTTGCATGAACATGCTGCGTGTCAGAAGATTCTGGTTTATTGGATTCGTCTTTGGTGATGGGTTTGGAGATGGCCCTGAAAGACTGACGGGGCAAAGGGATCCCGCCTGACTCGAACTTTGAGGTGAGATTCTTAGGCAGACGCTTCCTTACACTTCCCCGCTGGTAAAATGAATCGTTTATGGAGGAACCGTTGCTGCTTGACTCTTCTATATTTTGGTTGTCAGAAACTGGAGGATCACTTTGCTTCTCCTCTCCATATTTCTGCTCTGAGCTACCAACCACAATGGTGGATGGTTTGTGGTTTGTTTGGATGATGTCTTTCTGCGCCGTTTCTGACTTTGGTTCCTCTTTAGTTGGATTTGTTTCAGAGGCTGGATCCAGAGGAGCTGTCTCAGAATCAAGACTCTTCTCAATATGTGGAAGTGCTTCACTTGCTTTCGATGCTTCTGGTTGAGATTTAGGCAATACACTTGCAGGCTGTGTTTTTGGAGCTGAGGCTGAGGTGGGTTGAGGCAGTTTTATAGCAGGAATGGTAACGGCAGTAGGTTTTTCTGTCTCTGATTGTTCAATCTGATTTGTTTCAGACTTAAGTAAAGGAGCTGTTTTGTGAACAGTCTTTGCAGAACTGATGGGTTGAGACAGTTCCTCAGTAGGGATTGTCACTTTGGTGGTTGTGGGAGTAGTTGTTTCTGATTTTTCTATCTTATTTGTTTCAGACATAGATGTAGAAGCAGTTTTCGGAGCAGTCTCTGAAGAACTGATAGGCTGAGACAGTTCCTCAGTAGGGATTGTCACTTTGGTGGTTGTGGGAGTAGTTGCCTCTGATTTTTCTATCTTATTTGTTTCAGACATAGATGTAGGAGCAGTTTTTGGAGCAGTCCCTGTAGAACTGATAGGCTGAGACAGTTCCTCAGTAGGAATGGTCACGGCAGTGGTCAAGGGACTTTTTGTCTCTGATTTTTCGGTCTGACTTGCTTCTGGCTTAGGTGTAGGAGCAGTTTTGAGAGCAGTCTCTGGAGAACTGATGGGTTGAGGCAGTTTTTTAGCAGGGGTAGTTACAGCGGTGATCGGGGAACTTCTTGTCTCTAATATTTTGGTCTGACTTGTTTCTGACTTAGGTGTAGGAGCAGTTTTGGAAACAGTCTTTGGAGCTTTGATGGAGCGAATTGTGCTGTTTTTTTGCAGAGAGAACGGCTTGGGAGTGAAACTGGGTTTAGGAGGCAGAGATGGCTTTGTAGGCAGGCCTCCGCTCTCGGAGGCCTCAATAGTGGTATCCATAGTTGACGTACCTGACAAAAAAGAAAAAGAAGAGTTAACTTTCAGCAGACCACAGTGGCTTCTGAGAATATTCACACCTCTTCAACTTTTCTGTATTTTGTCACCTGACAACTATAATCGTTTATGTATTTTGTGGGGGTTCTATGTGATTACCAATGTAAATTAGTGTGTAAATGTGAAGTGAAAGGGATATTATACATAGTTTTCAAAATGTTTTACAAATAAAAATCTGAAAAGTGTGGTATCAATATTCAGGACTACCTTGTATTTAGCGCCATCCATCTTCCTTAGAAGTTTGACGAGCTTCCTTCTCTCTAACCCTAACCCTCCCCACATCATGATGGGGACACCACCATGTTTAACTAGTGGAATGGTGCTTAAAGGATGGCGTGCAGTGTTGAGTCTGTTGCTAGACAAACACGCAAAATGGCTTGCAGCCCCTTTCAGATTCTGTTTGCTTCTCTGATTATTGCTGTATTTCCCCAGTCTGTCAGCTTAGGTGGACAACTATGTCTTGATATGTTGGCAATGATTCCATACTCTATTTTTAAGTGATGGATTGAGCAGTGCTCTGTGGGATGTTCAAAGCTTTACATATTAGCTCTGCTTTCAAATTCTCCTCAACTTCAACCCTGATTTGTCTGCTAGGTTTCCTGGTAGCCTGTTAATTCACTCAAACAGGTATGCATCCATTATGGATCTATATATGTCTAGCCTTTATCTTCCCTTAACCTTTGCAGGGTTAGGCATGGTACAGTCTAGACTGGTCACCAGTCCATTACAAAGTGTATGCACATCCACATGAATGCATACACTCAGAAGTAAGGGCAGTTTGGAGGGACCAGTTAACAAACATGCATGTTTTTGGACTGTGGGAGAAAGCTGGAGTACCCAGTGAGAGCCCATACATGCAATAAAAGAACATGCAACAGTATCCCATGCCCTGCATACAGATACAGTGGGGGGAAAAGTATTCAGTCAGTCACCAATTGTGCAAGTTCTCCCACTTAAAAAGATGAGAGAGGCCTGTAATTGACATCACAGGTAGACCTCAACTATGAGAGACCAAATGAGAAAAAAAATTCTGAAAATCACATTGTCTGATTGTCGGTGTGTTGTGCATTTGTGTTATGCAAATGCACAACACACTTTTCAGAGTTCTGTTATGGAAAATAATTCACCTTTCACCTCACCGTTGTGCTCTACTTTGTGTTGATCAAATAAAATAACATCCAAATAAAACATATTGGAGTTTGTGGTTATAATGTGTGTAAAAATTCTAACAGGATAAAGCAATGGATTACAATGAAAATCTTTATTACACTCAGTTAAAACAAAACCAGCAGGTTATGTTGCAACTAAGAGGACAGGACGAGGCTGGTTTGTCTGGATTTTTTTAAAAGCACATTTCTAATGAAGGGATAAAGTGAAACACATCAATCACTTTGAGCAAATACTCAACTGTCAGGGCTTACGTCCCACACTAGTCTCGTTTTCAATTTGGATGCCATTTAGGTTTTGATAAGCTGTTTAGTTTTTCTCAAAGCAAAAAAAAAACCCTCATTACTGGAAACTTCCATCAAAAATACCTGATAGTTAAACTGTGATCCATCACTGATTGTTGCAAGCAGCTTTTAAAGACTGGTAATTCGGTCACATTCGAAATTGTGTTTTCTGTTTTCAATCACAATGCGAGTAGCAATCTTTTTATCAACTGATAACATTGTCTTCTGCATTACAATAGAAAAGTCTTGTTTTGATAGAGACTCAGTTTATATCCAGACATATTAAATTAGCTATTAATGGAAAAAGAAAGCAGTTCTTCAGTCTTCCCATTTTTACATATCATGCTTTGGGAAAAGAATAGAAAAAGACACCAGTTTGGAGGGAACCAGACCTGATACTTAAATTTTTTCTTGTCAAAAGACTCTTCAGCTCACTCAGCTGACCAAAAAGTACCGAACTAAAATTGCCATATCATTTATTGTTATCATATATATTTTTTATTGTGATAATAATTTGAATTTATCTTGATGACACAAAACACTAATTGATGATGTTCGTAAGTGCCGAAAATGTTTTGTTGGAGTTACTTATTTTCCTCTGCTGGTACTCTGAGTGCATCAAAATTAATCATATATATTTAAAAGTACAATTAAAGGCAATTATTGTGTGTTTGCTGATAAAATGTATTAATGTGATGTAACCGTTACCATGATGTAGGTTGTTTGATAAATGGTACTCTCCCAGAACAATATTTGTGTTGCTACGCTATGTATCATTAACAAATACAACAAAATATCGGGATTAAAAACAAGCCCGTATCACTTATCTAATTAACATTTTAATTAAATGAAATCCTTACTTCATCCAACATTATGCATCATTCTAATAACATGACGCTAGTCGCTCATTATTTTGTTTTCTTGTCTTTCCAGCTGCTGTTGTAGCATTCTGTTCATAAAGGCACCTGCAGCTGCGTAGGACTCTTACCTTCAATCAGAATAATTCATAAATGCTCCCCATTAGGTTTAATGGCAATTATTATAATCAAATGCTTTTATTCAGTACGCAAACGTTAACTTTGCAGACAGTGTTTAAGTTCAAAAAAACATTTTAGTTACATCTGTGCGATCCCCTGTTGTCAAACAGGAAGACCTTTGGAAGGACTCCCACACTGTCCAAAAATCCAGTCCTCAATGATTGGCTGGTTTGTTTTCTGAGTTTGACCTCTGAATGTCACAGAACGAGAGGAAGAAAGAAAAAAAGAAAGAAAGAAAGAGAGAACAAGACTTTGTTTCCAAGCAATGGACCTGTTAAAAAAACAATGACCACCATGTCAAGATTGAAGCTGTGCAACGGCTATTAAATAACAAGTTTCACCGCATGTGCTACCGGTACAGAGTGTCTGAACACACAGTGCTTAGATAATCATTGGAATCCAAGCAGAACATCATGCCCATTGGGACACATAGTGAAATATGTTGGAGGCATCACCATGCTCAAGAGTTACTTTTCTTCAGATGTAGCTGAAGAATAGTAACACCTGAAGAAGTTTTGAATAGATGAAGTCATGAATAATCCTAAAGTCCAGCCGGCTTTCACCCAAAACATTCAGGTGTCTGTTGATTGAGAACAAAAGATGTGAAAGGCGGAGTTGAGGAGTTTTATTTTAACTCAAAGTTTACAATAAAAAAAAAACACACAAATAAAATAAAATAAAGCCTGAAGAAGGTTGTAGAGAAAAGATGTCAGCACAATGTGATACATTTCAAGAACTTTTACAAGGTCAGCTGCAATTAACTCTTTTATTCTTTACTTTCATGAGCTTTTAGAATAGCAACCAGTTGGACCTGGTATTTCTCTACCACCATATCAGATAGTGGTGGAGAAATTCCCTTTGATTGTCTCAGTATTAACGAGGTATTGCACTTGAAATATTGAAGCTAATAAAATACTGCATCCAAGGAATCCACTGTCACATATGCTGACATTGTGACTCAGATTCAATATTCTGTACGTCTCCAGCAGCGGGTACACATCAGTTTATTAATGTTCTGCATCACATCCGTTACTATAAGGTTATAGTATATCTTTAGATCGACTGAATCTTTTTGATAAGAAAGGCAGGCCTCGTTTTTGATAACTGGTGAGATTGGCTTACTTTTTCTCATTAGGCTCAAAGAGGTTCAAAGTCGTTACACAATAGTGTGACTGTCAGAGGCTGGAGCAAGCAGTCTGGATGAGTCATAACTCGAATCTTACTGTACAAAACACAGAACGTCGACTTCTCCCACAGAACCGGGAGTACTGACATGGTACACAAACCGCCCTGTGATTGACACTGGAGCGCTTCGGAAAGGATCAGATTTGAAGAACGCCATGTGAAAGTGATAACAGTGCCACTTCCAAATCTGTTACACTAAATACCACAGCGCATTGTACCCAGCATCTGGTCGGGCCTGTAGGACTTTTTGCACAAACCGGTAAATCCACATTAGCTTCACGTTGCCACTTTGTAACATCTGCAAAAAAAATGCTCTGGATTACCCAGGCTGTTTTGATCCCAAACAATAGTGTGCATGTGCAGTGAGGGAGTTCCTGCTTGTCGTATTATGCTTTAAGTTGCTACAACTATGGGTGTGCATAATATTGTGTAATGGGATCAGCCTGGGATAAAGCTGTGCACACCACACACTGGGGATAAATAAGAATAATGTGCCCTGTTAGTTTCTCCCACCTCATTAGTTTTCCTTACACTTGAATTTCTAGGCAACAAACACCGTGGACAGATAAAGCTGCTGTAGAGTTGATTTAATGGATTTCTCAGTGGAAAGCCCTCTGCAGCTGCCTCTCGTGCTGGCAGGCCTTTACATTGCTTTATCTTTGTTTGCCTTCAGTGGCTGTCACCCTGCCAAGGCTGTGTTGCCCAGGCTGTTTTAGTTTTTCATGTTTACGTTTCTGTGTGAGAGCCCAAAGTGCACTTTGTTTAGGACTCAGTCGCGCTCATACGTTTAGGTTACGGTTTGCATTAAGTTACTAAATAGACATTGTTGCTGTCTCATTACAGGTTGTTTATAAGTTACTAATTAAAACTAATGAACTGACAGTCGTTGAAGCAGCGGTGTCCTCCAGATCGTGTGAAAAATCAAATGAACTTTCACTCCATCGAGTCAGCTGAGTGGAACCTCAAAAACACAGTTAATACAACCAGATTTAACCTAAGTACAACCAAAGGTGCGCACCTGTCTGTGAGTCATTGCTCATTCAACAAGACATCACTACATAAATCAGAATAAAGTTTGCTTTACCTCGTGTCTTCACGCGGTCATACAATTCAACGCAGGATGAAGTTAAGGGACGAAATTGCTCCTCTGTTTTCCGTAAGCGCTGTTGTCTGACTGTGTTTTTTGTTTGTCTTCTTTCAAGTCATTCACAGACGTCAGCCTGCAGCTACACCTCCGCCCAGCAGCGGACACTCCCTCCGCCCTGCCGCCAGTCTCAGCTCGAGCGTCTCTGAAGTCAGGGTGCGCAGGGAAACCGTTGCGAACCCGGAAGTGGGGTGATCTGTCTTCAAAATAAAAGTGCGGTCACCTCGTTCCTGTCTCCCCTTGTTCTTTAGCCCTACGTTTTTAACTGCAGGCGTCCCAGTTGTTTGTGTGGACTAAAAGGGGGAAGCAATAAGGAAAGTAGCCCCTAAAAGTGCGAATTATTACTGAACACACTCACTAAAGAGCTATAAAAGTTTGTAAATCTCCCGATAATATTTTCTCTGTTACATTTTTAATCACACAATGGCCACTATGACTAATGAAGTGTTCTGACTGAGGTATTATGCTTGATAACATTGTTAATCGCTATTAAAAAAATAGAAAAGAGCAAACATTTCTGAAATTTAAATTTTGTGCCATACCAACAATGTGTAGTTTATCACGTTTTCTCAACAAGAAAACAAAAATAAAATAAAGCGGAATAAAAAAAAAAAGTGGCTAGTCTAGTTTATAGTTTAATGCATTTGAATGTGTCACTCAAGTGAAACATAATGTACTGTATTTAATATATATGAAGATTTGACATACAGTTTGGTGCTTGCCTCCTTCAATGAGTACTTGTAAAGTTTCGGTGGAAAAGGATTGTTGTTCCGTGTTGCTTTTCAGGGTCGAGGACTTAGCTGAATTCAGAAAAATAAACTATTGCTCCATCATACATACATACATACATCCATACATCCATACATACATACATCCATCCATCTTGCCCCAGAGTGTCTGACCTCACAAAACCTCGTAAAATGACTATTCTAAAACTTGTTGACAGCCTTCCCAGTGGCGTTATAATGGTGATATACAACTCCTGCCATAACACACAGAATACATTGACCTTGTTTTCTTAACCACCGCTAACATTTCTGCTCTCAAGTCTGAATGAAAAAAGAACTGTAGCTCTTATTTTGAAAAGTTTAAACAGAAGTTGTGCCTATGAATATTCAACGTCCCTGTAGTTTGGTTTTCAATGGACTGGGTGAACGGGTTCTGATTGAAGAGAAAAGCCACTTTATTCACCAGTGAAAAGGAATTGGATCTGTGTTGCTGAGGCTACCTGGGGCGTCGGAACAGGAACTGCCCGTCAGGCCACACACACACAGTACACACGAATTTGCATGACACCTGAATCCGTACAGCGTTAATTTGCGTTTATGTTTATGGGCCTGGGAGAAGGAAACGGGGGAGCAAGCTCTCGGGAAATCTTAAAACCAAAGAGACCTCTTGGGTAATTCAAAAGGTGAGGAAACATTTGGTTGAGCTGAGGTGTGGATGCGTTATATAACCAAGGCAACATGGTTGATCTATTAGCAATCACTGAAACATAAATAAGTAAATAAAATTCAAAATGTACCAAATTATCTCTCATATTCTAATTAATTAATTCACAATAAACAATCAAGCGTATCACACTATATCAGATATACTAAATCTATTGTTAGAAACCACTAAAACAAAAAATATCTATATATCTATCTATCTATCTATATGTTTACAATATGATATAAATTTAAAGATATAAACATTTCCAAAAGAGCAGGGTTAGACTTTTTTTTTTCTTTATCACACAAAATCTAAGCTTACAATTACTTTGGATATTGTAATTTATTTGCTTTATTACATCTCAGGCCTAATTATTTACTTAAAACATTGCCTGGGCATGCGACTACTTTTGCCATAACAATTTTACCTTACATGAAAAAAGCTTGGAGCACCACTGGAATAAAGGACCAGATTCATCTACGTCAATTTGAAAACTCAAAAATGATTAGAAATAAGTACTGATTGGTTTATCCTTCATTTCCTGCATTCTCTCGCCCCCTCGTGGACATTACCAGACAGCGCTTCTACGTCCTCGGTGCTCGTAGAGCCAGTTGTCATGGCAACCGTACAGCATGTGCTTACAAAAACAAGAGCTTGACCGTTCACCGACAGCTATCTCGACATTCGACATCTGCGACGCCATCTTCCTCGTCCTCCGCTTCTTCTTCCAGCGTTTTGTCAGAGGAAGGGAGTGAAGAGCAGGCGCTGGCCGGGTTGAAAGACGCAGGTGAAGCCGAGATAGACTCAGTCAGCAGCGATGAGCGGAGCCAAAGCCCGCAGCGACGCGCCTGTTGCTGAAAATGTCTCCAGCGGCGGGCACGGTTCCGCTGCCCCTACGCGGGACCGCAAGCCCGGCGGAGGCGTCTTGAAGAGGCTCAAGTCCCGGCGAAGCCAGGTGGAGAGCAGGCCCGTGACGGAGGAAGAGCTGCGGACGAAGAGTGGGCACATCTCTCCGGAGGATGTTCTGGGACTGCGAGTTGCTGCGAGAGGTTTGGGGGTCGCTTTTATTGCGGGCGCGACTTGCTGAATTACAGAAAAACAGGGCGTAAATACCGATAATTGACAAACGGAGACAAGGGAACGAGCTGTGAATCACTGTATCTCATTACAGTGGCATTATTAGAAACACAAACAAGTCTTTTGCGTCATAGGCAATCTTTACTGTTTCTATATTTAAACAGTTAATGAAGAAGACACTGGGCGTGTGTGTTAACGGGAGCAGTTATGACAGTGTAATAACTTTATTTGTGCTGTAGTGTGGGTTGTGGTGAAGTCATATATATATTGTCATGTTCAAAGATGAAAACAGCCAGTATTGGAGCAGCGAGGCCCTCTCTGTGCTATACACTGTTTGTGTCATGGCCTACAGTTACAGCTTCTGAATGCAGGTCTCTGTGGAGACAACATAGAAATGTTAATAACTGCAAGGTGTGTTTTTATTTTTAGCGACTGTTCTGTGATAAACGCAACCATAAAGAAGAGTCATCTTGTTGTACTATTCCTATTCCGGGAGTCAGGGGCCTTTAGAGTACTACGTACTTTATTGTAATATAAGAAAAATACTCTTATGTGTCTTTTTTCTTAAGCTTAAGAAGAAATAAAACAATAGAACTAAAATAAGATAACTTTTAATTTAGCTGAAAAATGGGTTATTAAAGTCATTTAGATATGATGTGTACAATGAATAACTAGAAAAAATAAAGACTTAACGAAAAATATATTTCTTATGCCTTCAGTGAAATAATGTCTTTGAAATTCTATGTTGCGTGCTATATCGAAGGAATACATCTTGCTACCGTAATATCTAAAAACATTGCTCACTTCAATTTCATCTTAGGCTAATGTCTGCAGCTCTGAAGCCCTTGTCCTGTACCTTTTGTTCACTGTAACGCCATAATGATGGAGACAGTAGCCTGAGAGGTTTTCTTATCTGTCTTTTATGGCTTTATTACTGTAGATTCATATGTCAGTGTGGCTGTGTTTAAACATAATTTTATTTGATTTCCAGCGCAGTACAGGCTGTGTGCATTAAGGTTTCTGTGCCTTTAAACAATCCGAGAAAGCCTAGATAATGACTGATGGCTTTGCCAAGGTTTTGGTAGGTTCATTTAGAGCATTTGAGCTAATCGGAGGCCCACCTTTGATTGCATTTTGACTGCATGACGTAATTAGAAATCGAGCAAGATATCGGAGAGAAAATTATGGACTTCCATAAGTCTACACACAGAGTTGAAGTCTTGAGTTTTCTGAGACATCTAAAATTGAAGTTCTTAGTCTCGTTTGGCTGAAAGAGGTTGAAGCTTTATACCGTACAATTGTGAAGTACGGGGGTGGCTGCATCATGCCGTTTGGCATCATAAGGAAAGACCATCCATAAATAGCAAAGCAACATCTTCACTAAACACTAAGCATAACGCAGTTAGTTTGAAAGCGGTATAAGGATGACAAAGTCAGTGTTTTTGAAGTGGTCATAACAAAGACCTCGTTTCAACAACGATGAAAACTTGAAGGCAAAGCAGAAAAGGTGTTTCAAGAGGACGGGGCCAACATTCCAGTAAACTACTGTCAGAGACTTGTTTCCAGTACCTGAGACATTTGAGCCAAATCAGAAAACGTAAAAGGCCGACCAAATGGATTATCAAAACAAATCCCTTTCTCGTTATTTTGGCATTTAGCGACGGAAATATTTTTTGTAATCCTAACTGAGTCAGAGATGTTTTGTCTGATTTATTCCTGTAAATGTTGTTGTTCTAGTTGCTTGTTTTTATCCAAACATTGTAACTCCGGTCCTCTGTGTGTTATGGTTGCAGGATACCTCTGTAAACCTGAAGACAACATTTACAACATTGACTTTGTACGTTTTAAAATCAGAGACCTGGAAACCAACACCGTTCTGTTTGAGATTGCCAAACCTCCGCATTCAGGTACTATATTTCACTGCTCTTTGCACTGTCCTATTTCTGTTCGGTTTCACTTAAAAATAGATGCCTTGGCTCCCCTGACAGCAATAAATAGGTCACAGCTTGTTTGGAAATTTAACCCCAAATCTGTTTATTGTGTTGTTCGTGCTGTCAGACGACGATGAGGAGCACAGCGAAGGAGACGGCACGGCGGGTCGATTTGTTCGCTACCAGTTTACACCGGCTTTCCTGCGACTGAGGACTGTGGGAGCTACGTGAGTGACTCACACATGCAGCTCGAAAGCAATCAGGCATTGTGTTCCTTGTTGCACCGATGATAATAACCTTTTACAGCTGTTACATCCCAGCTTTTCTTTTCTCCATTCGATCAGGGTGGAATTCACAGTCGGGAACCGGCCCCTTAACAACTTCCGCATGATTGAGAGGCACTACTTTCGCGATCACCTGCTCAAGAGCTTCGACTTCGACTTCGGCTTCTGCATCCCAAGCAGCCGTAACACCTGTGAACACATCTATGAGTTCCCCCAGCTCTCTGAGACCCTGGGTGAGTCCTGTTGGGGAAAAAAAGAAGAAGAAGAAAAAAAAGACGAGGCTAAACATTTAGCTAAAAGATGAGGATTTTACCATTTACCATTTTTACCTCTGATAGAAGATAAGTATTGGAGAGCTGAGCTGAGTTCAGCAGGCTTGGACTTGTACAGGTACAGTGAAATGATGATGTATTTTTTTTGTAGTTTACTCTCTAGAGATGATTATACAAGCTTAGATTTTGTGTTTGTTTTTTTTTTTTTTACTCACAGGATTCAGATATTATTTTATGCAAGCAAGTACAGAACTGATTTCCAGAGTGTTTTTTTTTTTTTTTTTTTTTTATAGCTGTGATAATGATAAAAGCGATGATAAGAACAATTTATGACTTTTTCTTAGGTGGCTGTATAGCTGTGACACGAACAAACACAAACACTGCTCTTTGAAAAGCATTCCCATTTGTAAAGAAGTATGATTTATATTTCCAAGCTGAACACAGCAGCTGCAATTAATCATATTTTCAAATTTACAGATATTTATTGGCGCTCTCTTTTAAGAAGCAGTGGAGAAAATAGTAAAGCTAACAAATGGTTTGGAATTTACCATCGCAACGAGAAATCAAAATTGTTATCACGATAAGAAATGTATTATGATAAATGATAATAGGATAAACATTCAAAAAATACCAAATGGTTGTTCTTTTTTTCTTCTTCTTTTTATGTAAAACAAAATTAGGATTTTGGCTCCTTTGTTGAAAAGACATTGGACACATTTGGAGCACATAGTTCTCAATGGTTTCATTCATATCGCAAATAGGACTGATGTGGTGAACCAGCTGATGGCAACAGATGAGCGTCACGATTCTTCTGTATCTCAGTAAATCACAGGCTTCACTTTTAGTCCACTACTTGTCATATTATTTAGGACTTTGGAATGACCAACATTTTTTTTAATAATCTTTGGAGATTAGATTTAGGTAAAACTAATGTTTCAATGCTGCATTCCAAGATAAAACTTAAAAGCACAGGCTGTGGAAGAGCAGATTGACAGAGTTCATCACCGTCGTCGAAACCGCAGGTTTCAGTGACGAAAGTGAAAGTGAAT
>CAEGAE010069678.1:0-13604 GCA_903067095.1 Girardinus metallicus | reverse complement strand
TCTACATGGTGCAGCTCTACAATCTGTTTCTGGTCCTTCCACACTCTTTGGTCTTCACCATAGTGGAACTGGGACTGGGACTGTTTGAGGTTGTGGGCAGGTGTCTTTTATACTGGTAACCAGTTCAAACAGGTGCCATTGATACAGGTAATGATGGAGGACAGAGGAGCCTCTAAGGAAGAAGTTACAGGTCTGTGACAGACAGAAATCTGGCTGGTTTGTCGGTGATCAAATACTTATTTTCTCCCTTCTTTGCAAATAAATTCTTTAAACATCAGACAATGTGATTTTCAGAATTTTTTTTTCTCATTTTGTCTCTCATAGTTGAGGTCGACCTATGGTGCCAGTTACAGGCCTCTCATCTTTTTAAGTGGGAGAACTGGAACAACTGGTGACTGACTAAATACTTTTTTCCCCAAGTGTGCTAAACATCTCAAAGTTAGCAAAAATGCTAAAGCGTCTCATCTTCTCAATACATTCTTCCAGATAAATTGTGCATCGCTAAGCTAAAAATAATATTTGCCAGCATATTGGAGCTAATGTTTACCTTAGCGCTTTAGAATTTATCTTCAAAAAGTAATTTAGGTGAAGCTAAGTACACTAAACATATTCAAAGTTAGCAAAAATATGACAGTGTTTTAGCTTCTGGTACTTCTGGTTGTGTTACCAGAACCGACCCCAACCCAGAGCCGTTACCTCATCAGGTAAGCCATGACCAGCGCTGCAGAGCGACTCCGACCCGCCATGCAGTGGACCAGAGTGGACCCGGCCTGGTTCTGCTGGATCCGCTCTGTCACCGGGTCAAAGTACTGACCCAGCTGGGCATGGGGCCGGTCCTGGACTGGGACATGGAGGACCTGCAGGCCGTCGGGCGCTGGGTAGGGGAGGTCGGCCAGCCCACTGGCGTTGACGATGAGCGAGACGTTCCTGCTGGTCAACACAGCCGCGTTCAGCGCCGAGTCCAGATCACCCAGGTAGAGCTGGTCCAAAACCTGGGAGACCCGCATGCCGGTCTGAATGCTTCCTGGAGCAGGAGATTCAGAACAGTCAGAGTGAACAGCAGCTGCTACAGCTATTTATCAGAACTTTATGTATTCAGATTGGATCAGATCCTTGTTTTGTTAAGGTTCTGAGTGGTGGAATCCAGATGTGACCAAACAAACATCTCTGAACTCCTGACCTAAAAGAACTGGACCTGAGTGGAGTCACTGACCTTCCCTTCATCCAGGACCTCTACAGGTCTGAAGACATGAAAATGGACGCTAACACCTCTGCAGATCCCGCACATGCTGGACATGAACAGTTTAGACTTTTACCTTCAGATGCACACTACAGAGACAGCTTCTTCTGATGGACACAATGAACACCTTAAACCACAAGGATCAAACTCCAGGCCAAATTTGGCCCGCCATAACTTTATGTGGCTCATAAATTAACTGAAGATAACAGTTGTGTGCTTAAATATTATTTTATCAGTCAAATCAAATCAGTTGTCATTTGTATTGGACCAAGTTACATCATGTGAAAAAAAAGTGGCAATCGAACACGGGGAAAGGTAATATTTTAACAGTTTTAACAGTTATTTTTATCAGTACATTCTGCCACAACTGGTTTTTTACAGACATTCATGATGTTCTGGCCGAAAAGAAAATGCTGCAAAAGTCGTTGGCTACTCTGCTGTGGAACTAAATAAGCATGTCCACTGCTCTAACTTGTCTTGTCTTTTTTATTTTTTCTTATATTAAAAAATTCCTACATATACTGTTTCTTATATCTATTATTTTATTTCATCTACAGTTTATATTTTACACTTAATGTCTTGAAAGTTAAGTCAGATTTTTTTGTTGGTGTGTACACAATCAAGGGCAGTAAACTGATTCTGTATTCAAACTGATTCTATATTCAAATCCCACTCGAAATTTGAATCACCTTTGGCACTGCTGGCTTTCCATACAGGGTAACATATTAAATGGCATCCATGTGATGTGGATTTGTTTCCTGTTGAATTTAAATTAAATCGACAATAGCTTGCTGTTATAGACGTAAAAGCATACAAATTAAGATCAAATCTGCAGCTGAAAGTGATAAAATGTTACTGTCAGAAGTGGGATTCGAACCCACGCCTCCAGGGGAGACTGCGACCTGAACGCAGCGCCTTAGACCGCTCGGCCATCCTGACGCCATGATTATACGTTCGAAACCCGCATGATTTGAACAACATGAGTCTGTTTCTGTGATCCACCACGATTGATTATATTTTCTACTTTATGGAGCTTCTACGGCTCAAGATTCAAGTAAACAGCCCCATCTCGTAGCGAAAGAGTCGGGTAGGAAAAACTACAATGTTACGAAAAGATCGGCTACCCCCTCCACCCCCCACCATTACTGGATGACTCAGGGTCACGAGCTGGGTCGTGTTCGGACGTGTTCGTGGGTCTGGCTTTGTCACACCCTAAATTTGGATTTTTTTTTTCGGACCGGTTTACTTCCTCCATGCGTCAGCTGCGTGTTTCGTTTTCCTTTCATCGTGGCTATGAAAGGAAGCGACGATGAAAGGAACCTTAGAAGAGATTCGGTTCTGCCGACGTACCGAAGGGAAGAGAACGCCTTCATCGGACTGAATCGGCTCCTGAACAGATAAGACTTGCTCTCACTAACTCACCTGTTCAGGTAAAATATGCTCCAACTAACAGTGACTCTCCTGAACTCGGACCTTAACTCTAAACATGCTTAAACACAGGCTAAAGCCTCGCGGGTTGTTTCGAGATTATTCGAGATTGGCAGCATTAGACCAGACTTCATTTAAAAAAACTTCGAGTTTACGTTTTTTCATCCAGAACCAGGTGTTCAGGGATATCTATATATAATCATTTCCCCCCCCCCCCCGTTTGACGTGTCCAACATGTTAGTTGAAAACAGGATGAGCCGATTTAGCGGCTACAGATGTTTACTCACGTCTCTATAGCAACAGTTTATGCATCAACAGAAACTGTGGGTTGGTTGCTTCAAAATAAAAGCCTCTCCCGAAGCTTGGATCAGAACCAAACTCTCAGGTTGGGTGGATAGTTATTTTACTAAGTTTTCAAAGTGACTGACTTGTTCTGTTTGTTTTGGTTCCGTTTGGAGCGCAGACATAATGAACCAAGCTGTTCCGACCCAGCGACCCGTCATCCCGCAGGTCCGGTACCACCCATCCATTCACATGGCAGGAAGTGGAACCACAGCCGGTGCTACTCGCCGTCCTCAGACCAGAACTCAACCTAAAATGGTCCAGAAGAACCAGAACTCCAACAGAACTGGTCCGGCTGGGGCGCTTGGACCACCTGACAAGGATCCAGGTCCAACTGCAGACCAAGCATCAAGCAAACAGGGTCAGAGGTCCAGACCAGGTGCTGCTCGCCACCCTCAGACCAGAACTGAGCCCAAAGTGGTCCAGAAGAACCAGGACTCCAGCAGGACGGGTCCATCTCTTAACGGAGGACCAGAACCCAAGAAGGATCTGGGTTCTGCTGAAGACAAAGCTCCTCCCACACCAGATCAGGTCCCACTGGACCTAAGGGGCAAACTGGACCAGTACCTGCTGCAGCAGGTGGAGGTTCTGACCCGTGGACAGAGCACCAACCAGGACTGGTTCCACTGGAGGAAGAACCGGATCACGGCCTCCGTGGCCCATCGCATCGCTCACTCCAGGTTCGTCAACGGCAAGAGCAAAGCTCCTCCCTCTTCGTACCTGGCTGCCATCACAGGTAAGCCCCGCCCACCGACACCTGGCCCTGCTGGTTCTGACGGTTTTAACCAGATCAGCGGCGTTCATGAATCTGCTGGCTCCACAGGCGAGGGGCCCAAAGTCCGGACCAGAGCCATGAGCTGGGGCATCGAGAAGGAGGCCGAGGTCGTCCGCAGGTACCAGGTGAGTTAATGGACTGAGTCTGAAAGGCCCGACATCACCTGGACGCGTTTAGGCAGACCTGTGATGACACTGCTGCAGTAATCAATGCGACTAAAGATAAAGCATGGATGAGTCTCTGCAGATCTTATAAATGTTCTTCAGGTGACAGAAGGCCGACTTTGGAACCGTCTTTATGTGGCTCTGAAGGTTCAGGTCAGAGTTCACCCTGATCTCTAGTTTCCAGCTGTAACACCTGAAGCTGTGTGCCGTTATTTATACCAGGAAAACTTTTAATATTCTAAAATTTCAACTAACAAATTCCAGTAATGCAAAATTCTATAAAATGTGAAGAATAATTTTAAAACATCAAAGAATCTGAGTTTTTTTTTATTGTAACAAAATGAAATATTAAATCTAAAATATTCAAAGAGACATTATTATGTCTATTTATAACATAATCAAGTAACTGTGTTACCTTGAGTTGTTATTAAAGTGCTGTATGAAACTTCCTGAGGCCTTGAAATTGGGCCTCCGTCTCTTTAAGAATTAAAGTATTACTCCATCATAACGAAAGAATCAAAGCAACAGTCCAGGTATATTTTTGATGTAAAACTCAGAAAAACTACATTTTACATTGTACTGCCCCTTTAAATATCTTGATAACAGACTTTGAGGACAGGAAGTGTGTGAAGCGTTTCCTGTTGTGTCCTGCAGACTCTGAAGTCGGCGGCGTTGGGCCGACCCGTCCGGGTTCTGGAGTGCGGCCTATTCATCGACGGCCAGCGTCCCTGGCTGGCGGCCAGCCCTGACGGCATCGTGGTGGACGAGCGGAGCAAACGCAGGCTGCTCTGTCTGGAGGTCAAATGTCCCTACAAACACCGGCACCGGAGCGTGGAGGACGCCTGCAGGGACGACCCGGCCTTCTGCCTGCAGCTGCTGGACGGGGACGCACCTGGGCAGGTAGCCTCCCAACAGAGCCCGGCTTTGTTTGGTTCTGACTTTCTGTCTAATCCAGAAAAGTTTTTAGTGCTAGCTTTTATTAGTTTGAAATTATTTAGCTTTTGTTGGTTGTAATTTTAGTTTTAGTTTTTTTTCAAATTTCGGTTCATTTTTGGGTGCAGAATTCAGAAAGGTCAAAGTGTTGCATTTTGGTTATGTTTACATTAATTGGGTAATGAATACTCAAGGTTATTATAGTAAACTGAAACTAATAAAATTACAAAAACTGAAATTAAAAATATTTTTACCTGAAATGAATAAAAACTGTAATTAATGGAAAAAAGCAATAACTGGAAAGATATTGTGCGTTTATGAGACTAAGTAATACATACTGAAAATATAGATATAATATTCGTTTTTGTGTTTCTTGATCTGTTTATTAGCCTTTTAAACTGATTTATTAATCACCAGTTTTGTTTAATTCAGTTAACAAAACTTCTTTTTTTTTTATTTCAGTTTTTATTAGTTTTAGTTGAGTTAAGCCCCAACAGAAAACAAGTTTTAAGAATACTTAATACAAGAATAAAGTCAGAATACGATGTAGTCATTTTATGAAAACTTCTTCACAAAAATAATTAAAAGTTAAAATTTGTAATGTTGAACATCTTGAGAAGTTTTACAAATAAGGAAATACTTCATCATTTAAAGTATCAGTTTCAAATTACTATCAGTAGGAGAACTTTGAAACGATTGAGCCGTTACATTAGATAACCGTGGCTCACTCACTTCACCCGTCCTCAGTCTCACCCGTCCTCTGTCTCATCTGTCCTCAGTCTCACCCGTCGTCTGTCTCGCCTGTCCTCAGTCTCACCTGTCTTCAGTCTCACCTGTCCTCAGTCTCACCTGTCTTCAGTCTCACCTGTCGTCTGTCTCACCTGTCCTCAGTCTCACCTGTCGTCTGTCTCATCTGTCCTCTCCAGGCTCCTGTTTACGCCCTGAAGAAGTCCCACAGCTACTTCACGCAGATCCAGGTCCAGTTGGCCGTCACAGGCCTTGACCGGGCCGACCTGGTCGTCTTCACTTTGATGGAAACAGCCGTTGTCCCCGTGACCTTTGACCCCGACCTGTGGGACGAGACAGTGTCCAAGCTGGAGGTCTTCTATCGGGACGCCGTCCTCCCTCACCTCAGACAAAAAATGCATCAGAACGCAGACGCAGGGCCAGAACTGTAGAAACAGGACGGTCCGAACAAAGGTGGTCTACTGGACACGTCCTGTCCTCTGAGGACGGATGTGTTCTGGTTGCGGGACATTTTTAAGCTACTAATTCTGTTCAGATTAAACAGGTCGGACTTCTGAGGAACCCGATCTTCTGAGTCCAGTTTGTCTGACAGTGTCCAACCAGAGACAGACAGAACCCTGATCAGAACCAATCCAAACGCTCCCAACTGGATCAGCTCTCACTTCCTCATATCGGACCTTTTTCTGTAGTAGGTTCATGGTTCTGAAAATAAATTAACCTTATATGAAATGTGTCTCCATTTGTTGTCAATTGGGAGTTCTCCATGTAACTTTCTACTAGAAAATGAAAGAAACAAAGACAGCAACGCTCCCCCAACTTATTCTGGGGCTTCTAAGATGTTTCGCAGCAAGAACACGCAGAGCTCACTCCAGAGTTAGCATGCTAACATTAGCATTAGCACCACGTCTGTTTTGAGAATGAATAGTCCACCGCCTGAAGTGGACATTCACGTTAGCATACTAGTAGTTGTTAATAATCTCAATGTAAAAAAATGTTTTTGGTTTTGTGTTGCGGTATTTATTCGTGCAGAAGTTAGAATGAACAGCGTTATAAGCTATTCGCTGTTAGCATGTCATGACGCGGCAGACCCGAGTTCGACTCCCGTCGACGGTTCCTTTCCCTCCGTCTTCCCCCCTCTTCCTGTCGGAATATTATTATACGAAGGCCTCTACTAACGCCGAAAAAATATTTAAAAGACACTCGGGTATGAGCTACACATTAAATTTTCCTTTGGAATGAATAAAATTGACTGAAAGGATGTCAGCTTTCTAGTATGTTAGCATACTAACAATTAACCAGATAATTACCAGAACCCCCGCTGTCGCCACCAGGCCTTCGGCGCGCTTTGATGCCAGGGCCTCCAACGCTTGCTGCTTTAATTACCAGTTGATTCTGGACTTCCAGGGAAACTGAGACATGAAAGTTAGGATACCAGACTGCAGAACTGGTACGAGACCCCGGGATGGATCCAGAAAAACCCAAAGAACGGGTCAATGATACAGAACCAACACTACCAGAAGACACGCAGAATTATCAATATCTTTCCATCGGATAGACAGATCTAAATCCACTCACCCGGATCAGCCTGTTCTGCCAACCTGTCCATGATTGTTTTTGGTATGAGCTATATGGTCAGTTGTCCAGGGCGGCATCTTAAAGAGGTGAGGCACCCAAAAAACAATTATTTTTTTGCCAAAAGTAATATTATTTAGATTACCGTATTTTTCGGACTACAAGCCGCTACTTTTTCCCCACGTTTTGAACCATGCGGCTTATAGCCCAGTGCGGCTTTTCTGTGGATTTTTCTTCAACCACCAGGGGGCTCTTTAGCAGGAAGTGAATCATTGGAAGTCAAAATTGGAAGTCGAAGAAGAAAGAGCTGTTTTTCATTTAGTACAAGCATATGCTAAAAGCAGGCACGACGGATAAATGTTTTCAAACTCATATGATGCAGCTTTTAAGTTGAAGGTTAACGACCTGGCAATACAGGAAGGAAATAGAGCCGCTGTACGTAAGCTCGGCGTGAACGAATCCATGGTTCGGCGTTGGAGACGCAGGGTTGCTTCCTTAATACAGCAGATGCATTTTCCTTGTGGAAAACCGAGAGCGGCGGAGATACCAGCGGCTTAAAGCCCGGTGCGGCTTATATATGTACGTTTCCAGTTTTTAAAAGAAAAACTTTGTAGATGCGGCTTATAGTAAGGTGCGCTCTATAGTCCGGAAAATACGGTAAATCATCTTTGGCAATAAAAGGGTGGTGGGGTTTTTTCTCCTGTTTGGAAAAATCCCTTTTGGCAAAAAAACAAAAAAATTAATTTAGGAAGGTGGCGTTATACTTCAGTTATCCCTTGAGTAAGTTGCTAGTACTCGTATGCAGATGGAGGAAGTTCCTGCTTTCTGGTACAAAAAACAGATCATCGGTTGCATTTGAATTGGCTGGAGTGCAGCAGAACCACAGCTGGTTCTGGTAAAACCGGGCTCATGGTATGAAATGTTGTGGATGTTCTGCTCCCTTTCACTCAGATGAAGATGAACAGAAACTGAACTTCATGGCATCATGTTTTATTTTCTGGTCCTTTAAATCTCATAAAATCTCAGACGTCTCAACAGGTTCTGTTTGACCCAACATTTAAACTCGAGTCGTTCCCAATCCAGAGTTCACTGGGACTGCACCAGGTGACCCCCAAACGCCAATCACCTGGCAGCAGGTCGCCTGAGCAGAGGATGACAGTTCTGGTCCTCCCATGTGCTCCGACTACTTATTGGCTGCTTCTCCAGGATCCCTGGTGGGCGTGGTCAGTCAGCAGGGGGCGGAGCCTCACAGGTAGCCCTCCTTCTTGAACTGCTCCTGCAGGATGTCCCGGTACTCGTCAAAGCCGCCGTCGACCCGCCACACCTTCCCGCTGTCGCACACCCACAGCTCCTTACACACCAGGCGGATGAGGCGCTCGTCGTGAGACACGAGGATGACCCCGCCCTGTAGGGGGCGTCAGACAGGTGAGGGGCTCAGGTGAGACACTGGGTCAGGAGGAGGAGCGGACACACCCACCTTAAACTTGTGGAGCGCTTTGGCCAGAGCCTCGATGGTCTCCATGTCCAGGTGGTTGGTGGGCTCGTCCAGGATGTAGAAGTTCGGACTGAAACACAGATAAACGTATCAAACTCGAGGCCCGGGGGCCAAATCCGGCCCGCTGTTATGTGGCCCTCTGGAGTCCAGAACAGGAATCTCATCCAAAAGGTCAATTTTGCTCCAAGTCCAGAGAAATAAAAATTGTTCATAGCCACAAATGCTACATGTTACTCAATTAATTGTGTAGTAAAATAAAATGAGCTCAATAATTTATATTCTGATGATTAATATTTTTTAAATAGCAAGTTTGTTTACAGAAATGTCAATTTTATTCATGGGTTAGCTTGTGTTTTTTTCCCTTTTTGTTTATTATTTATTAATTATTATGATTCAATTTATTTGCTTGATTAATGGTACTAATGTTATAATGATAAAAGTGACGATAAAAAACGTTTTCTTCTCTTTTATGTAACTGATTGTGACTGCATGGCGCAACAATCCTGCGAACACCAATGCTGTTCTTGATAAAAGGTTTAAAACGGTTCTTTAGGACACTAGTCGCATGAAGAAGTGTGATTTTTATCACTAAACTTTAATCATATTTTAAAATTTATTGGTATGTTTTGATATTTCTATGAAAAAACTGGAGAAAATAAACTGTTATTTTTAAACATAATTTGGAATTTATTATCACAAAAGTAAATCAAAATTCTTATAAGAATTTGTTAAGATAAATGAGAAACGGTGAGATAAAGGTAACGGACTGGGCTCGGCTGGGGTTGCTAGGTAACGGACTGGGCTCGGCTGGGGTTGCTAGGTAACGGACTGGGCTTGGCTGGGGTTGCTAGGTAATGCGGACTGGGCTCGGCTGGGGTTGCTAGGTAATGCGGACTGGGCTCGGCTGGGGTTGCTAGGTAACGGACTGGGCTCGGCTGGGGTTGCTAGGTAACGGACTGGGCTCGGCTGGGGTTGCTAGGTAACGGGCAGTGCCTGCTGATTTGCTAGATTCCAGAGGTTTTTGAAACACCTCATTTAATAAAATTTTATTGCCGAAAACATTGCGTTTTATTTTTTTTTAGAAGCAGTAGAAAACCAAATGAAAGCACAAAACCGTGCAAAATGTGACTGTGTTACCATGGCATGGTCATCTGGGCGAACGCCACGCGGCTCTTCTGTCCCCCCGACAGGCTGGCCACCGGCCGCGTGGCCAGCTCCCCGGTGATCCCGTAACCTCCCAGCTGGTGCCGGTACTCCTCCTCTGTCCGACCTGCGGCACAAACACAACGGCCAATCAGGGCTCGCCGCCCAGCCTCGGGTCACGGATCTGTTGTCACCGTGGTTACCAGGAAACTTGTTGAGCAGCAACTCCACGGCACAGACATTCAGGTCCAGCTGGTCCACGTGATGCTGACTGAAGTAACCGATCTTCAGGTTCCTGACAAAGAGACGCCGGTTAAACGCCAGCTGGAAAAAACCAAAGGCTGCCTCCAAATTTCATCCTGGAAAACCGTCCCCAGGTTTTTTTTACCCGCAGCATAAAAAGGCATCAAATGTTCACGAACAAATCCCTCATCAAATCAAAACGTCCTCCTGATCGAACGTTAAAATGATCAGAAAAAAAGGTTCTTCAGTTCAACAAGAAAAATCCCCTGATCTGAAAATAAAGCTTCTCTAACAAAAAACCAAAAAGTTTCTGTGATTGATCAGTGATGTTTATCTAATCAAAACATCAAGGCTCATATTTAAAAAGTAAAGGTTCCCCAATCAAAGCCTAAAGATACTGCAATCAAAGCGTAAAGGTTTCTGATTACACAGATTTCTGATTAAACCTTTAATCAGAAACATTTCTTTAACCGTTAACAGAGATTATTATTTACTCACAGTCAGCCAATCTGATTGGACGCCAGGCAGCCTCACCTGTGAGCTTGTCTGATGCCACTGACTGGCGTCAAGTCGTCCATCAGCAGTTTGAGGATGGTACTTTTACCTGCACCATTTTCACCAACCTGCCAGAAATCAAAACCAGTTCAGAATAGGTGCTGGAAGTCTTGGACCAGGTCATTTTCTGATTAACTGATGATACGTACGATGCAGATGCGCGACTCGAGGTCAGCCGACAGGTTCAGTCCAGAGAAGAGCGGCTGATCTCGACTGTAGTAAAATTCTACTTCATCTAACTGAAGAATAGGGGGAGACAACTTCTCAAAGTTATCTGGAAACCTACAAGAAAACATGAATAAATTAATCCATAACCAGCATCATCTTTTCTCTGGTGGATCTTCCAGTTTGTGAAGGCCTGAGCTTCTTACCTCAAAGTGGTCTCCGATTCTTTCTGAACTGGTTTTAGCTCCGGTCTGCAGGATACAACAACAGTTATATCAGCAGGAGATGCAATGCAACTCCAGAAACAATAAAACACAACGTCCATGAGAAACACTATGAGAAACAACATGAGGTCAGGATGGGAACTTACAGCTTTTCCAGGAGCTTAATCTTACTCTGGACCTGGGCAGCTCTGTTGGCGTTGTACCGAAATCTGTCAATAAAAACCTGAAACACAAACACTAAGTGTTAGTTTGAGACCAGGGTCCCTTCAAGTTTTAGCCTAAGCAGCTTCAGTAATTAGACTGAGCCAGCAGCCTTAACAGGAGTTAGCCTGAGCCTGTGGCAGCTTCAGGAGTTAGCCTGAGCCCGTGGCAGCTTCAGGAGTTAGCCTGAGACCGTGGCAGCTTCAGGAGTTAGCCTGAGCCCGTGGCAGCTTCCAGAGTTTGTCTGAAATAATATGGAGCCTGGGATCTCTCCATATTATTCTGATCCCAGGATCATTTCAGGTATTAGCCTGATCCCTGTAGTGCCTTCTGGAACCCGGTAGTACCTGTATGTGTTGCCTGTACTGCATCTGAGCCTCGTACTCTCGCTGCTGGTTCTTCAGACGATCCTCTTTGGTCTTCAGGAAGTTCTCGTAATCACCACGGTAAGTGTCCAGCCTCTGTGAGTGCAGGTGGATGATGTCTGTCGCCACGGCATTCAGGAAGTTTCTGTCGTGGGAGACGACCAAGATGGTGGACTGCCACGTCTGAGGGGGACGAGTCATTCGGCTCACATTAGCTCGCGGCTAATGACTCCATTGTTTCCTATGAGTGATGCTATGGCTACAGACCTGCAGGTAGTTCTCCAGCCACAGAATGGCTCTGATGTCCAACATGTTGGTAGGCTCTGAAACACATACAGTCATTAGAGGATTACCAAGAGGGCGGGGCTAACTGAGGGCGGAGCTAGTTAGGGGCAGAGCTAGTTTAGGTTGGGCATAACTTACCGTCCAGCAGCAGCAGGTCAGGTCTGGTGGAGGAAACACAGACAGGTTAATCAGGGATCATGTGACCTGATGGAGAGGAAACATTGGAAACTCACCGAGCGAAGAGCGCCCTGGCCAGCGCCAGCCTCATCCGCCATCCTCCGGAGAACTCCCTGCACACAGAGAACATGCGGGTTCTGAATGGTCCACACACAGACACGGAGAACCAACATGTCTGACCGTCACTCACTTGGTGGGCTGCTGTTGCATTCTGGGAGAAAACCCGAGACCAGCCAGGATGACTGAGGCTCTGATTGGACGATAAGATGCAGACAGGATGAAGAATCGTTCTAGTACCGGGCTTTGTGTAACTAATGTGTTGCCATAGTTACCGTGCCGGGGCCTTGTCGGCTTCGATCTCCTCCAGTTTGGCGTAGATCTCCGACAGTCGCACGCTCTCCATCCCGTCGGCCCTGAAACGACGACAACCCGACGTCACAGTTTGTGCCGAGGCGAAATCGCCCGCCGCAACCCGAACATGAGCCTGATCTTACGTTCCATTGGCGATTCGCGCGTTGAGCCGCCGCTCCTCGTCCAGCAGGTCCTCGCGCAGCGTGTCGCTCTCCAGCACACTCTGCAGTGCTATCGTGTCGTCGCCTGCCACTTCCTGCTCCACGTGGAGGATGGAGATGTGGGCCGGCACGCGCAGGTTCCTGCTAGCTAGCATCTTCAGCAGCGTGGTCTTCCCCAGACCGTTCCGACCAATCAGACCGTACCGCCGGCCTGACGCCATGGACAGCTCCGCCCCCTGCAGCAGACACCTGAGTGCACCAACAACAAAGCATGGACTGAAGCACGATCATAAACAGCGTCACCTGCTGGCTGTGATGAGGGCGGTCCTCACCTCTCTCCAAAGGAAATGTCAAAGTTCTCGATTCGGATGTCGTAGCTGCGGATCTTCCCTGACTGGTCGGCGCGGCTTTCCTTCTTATTGCTGGCCTGACTGGCTGACGCTTCCTCCAGAACCCTGGGAGGACAGGTGAGAGAAGACAGGTGAGAGAACAAGTGGGGACAGGCAAGAAGAAGAGACCAATGAGTAAATTTGAAAAGAGACAGGTAAGGACAAGTGCTGTCGCTCAGTGACTCACAGCGGACCGGTGGATTTCTGGGTATCCTTCTCGGTCCTGCGCTCGTTCTTGGCTTTCAGCTTGGCTTCAGCTTTTTCCAGTTTCTTGGCATCGACCGTCTGGAGAGCGACAAGAACACAGAGACAGAAGGTCAGAGGTCATTAGAACCCATCTCTACAGCAGGCCAGAGGGCACACAGAGGCTGAGTTTCCTTTATGGTCAGTAAGTAAGTATGAGTGCAGACTCACTGTGTTCTGGGGACGTTTCATCATCCAGATTCCCTGGATGTCTTTGGCTGTTGAGACTGAGGAGAACCGCACAGATCAACATTAGGCTGATAAAAACCGAAAACAAAAACTAGACAAACCTTTTTTTTTTTTTTTTTTAAAGATTTTTTGAGGCTCTAGTGGCCTTTATTTGAAAGTAGCTTGACAGGAAATTAGGGATTGAGAGAGGGAGAAGACATGCGGCAAATGTCGCCAG